>PVKV010009779.1:0-79172 GCA_004027835.1 Alouatta palliata | reverse complement strand
ATATGCGGTGTTTGATTTTCTGTTCTTGTGTCAGTTAATGCCCATGGATGATAGACTGGGCAGGGAAAATGTGGCACATATACACCATGGAATATTATGCAGCCATCAAAAATGATGAGTTTGCATCCTTTGTAGGGACACGGATGAACCTGGAAACCATCATTTCTTTATTTAGATCCAATTTTTGTCTGGTATTATACTCCTTCTACTGGAAAAAATTGAGTTAATATTTCTTGTAGCACAGGCCTGCTCACAATGGATTCTCTCAGCCTTTATCTGAAATTATGTTTAACCTTTGTTTGTTCTTTGTTTTGAGAGATGTTCTCACTAATAAAGAAGTCTGGATTAACAGGTATTTTTCTTTTGCACTTGAAATATGTCATCCCATTGTGTTCTGATTTGCATCATTTTTGATAAGAAGATTGTATATAAAATATTTCTGTATTATATAAAATGTGCCAATTTTTTCTACTTTCAAGGTTTTCACTTTTAAAACATTTTTTAAGTCTGCATATGATGTATTAAGTGTCTTTTTAAACAATACTTACGTTGTGTGTTTTTTTTTCTAAGCCTTTTGAATTCGTAATTTGATTCCTTTCATTATTTTTGAAGACTCTCAGTCATTATCTTTTCAAGTATTTCTTCTGCCTCATTCGCTTTCTCTTCGTCTTTTGAGATTCCAATCACATATATATTTAATGGTTTGCTATGCATCCACAGATCCTGCATGCCACTGATCCCATCAAAGGCATTTTTCTTATCTGTTACCATGTTTGTTATTTCCTTCATCACGGCATTAATCATACGGATCATATGTGGGCCAGGTTCTTCTGATTGCTTTGTCTCCTGCTAGTGTGTTGTTTTTCCTCATTGTGTTTCTCAGGTTTTGTACTTGATAAGCTGATGGTATGTGTAAGTTAAAAGAGTAAATTATATTTACGTTTAGAGGTGGGGCTGATTTCTCTCTTTGTTCAGCTCTTAATATAAGGGATTGAGCCAATATAGGCAGAAGTTGAGCTAGTTTGATTTATTTATTTTTATTCTTATGGTTACCCTCAGTGCACTGCGGCTTTCAGATTCCTCTAGTGTTGTCTTACACTTAGAGTGGCAGGTGAGTAGCAAGTTTTTCTCAGTATTCTATTATAACCTAAGCTTTAGGGTTTCCCTGAGAGTCTGTGCCTGTGGGAGGTTCTTTTCTTTTCCCATGTTCTTGTACTTCCCTCATCAGGAGACTTCTGTTACTTGCTTCCTATTGCTTGCTGGCCTTATGTTGGTGGGTGCAGGGTCATTCTTTGCTACCTTGGCTCAGCCTGTCTTAGGCAGGTCCTTGGACTTCAGAGATGGTACTTTCTCAGTGATTCTGGCCCTAATCCAGCCAGGGGTGGAAGGTTTTATTTGTGTCCTTACCTTAGTTCCCAGTTGCAATGGGTCGCTACCTACATGCCTTTACCTGGTGGCTTAAGCTTTTGTTTCATAATAGAGATAGGGCAGAGGGATCATGCTTTCCCTCAGTATCTGTTCCTTCCCATTTTCCAGGGTTTTTAGTGAGGGAGCTTTTGTAAATTTTCTGCAACTGGTCTCTCTTCTAATGTTGTAGTGAGATGCCTAGAGAAGAGTTTGTGAATAGGTGTAAAATCTTGAATCTGAGGCTGTGAAGCGTTTTATAATCTCATTGTAGCCCACATTCTTGCCTTTTTAGAAATTCAGTAATACTTTTTAGCGGGATTTTTCTTACTGGGTTATAAAGCACCCAGTGCCTCTTCCTCCCATACTCTGCCTCAGCTTGTGCTCCTCTCTCTTTGGAGACACCCGACTTTTCCTAGATACCAGACAAGATTTTTGCTGGATAATCCCAGTTCTCTGATTTATGCAAGAAGAGTTACACTTTTGAAGATTAGCTTTTTCTGATTATTAGAGGGTGGGAGAGGCATTCTTTCCAGCTTTTTACTTTCGAAGCCAAATGCAATTAAGATTTTGAGAAGTAGAAAGTATACTGGCAAAAGTCTACAAGCTCAGAAAAGAGATTGTATTGTAATAAGCATATGAAGCTATTGCTGAAGCAATGATTACTGTGTTAAGATTTTTAGGAGCTTTCCCTAGAGCAATGTGAATATTATAAACCTGCTTTTAAAAGCCAAAGCACTATTCATTTTCAAAATGGTGATTCTGTGAAAAATGAAAAAACTTTAAATTATGAGATTATTTACTGAAAATACAAATGATAAAATTGATTTTAATCTATAAAACAAAACAAAATATTATAATGCTATATTTCTTATAGCAGGTATTTAGTTTTTGAGTGATTCTTAAGGGATGGCAGGTAGATCCTTTAATCAATCTAGTTTAATCTATCCTTTAATCTACCTGGATCCAAGTTTGTTAATTATTGCCTGCATTTG
Source organism: Alouatta palliata (assembly GCA_004027835.1). NCBI lineage: Eukaryota > Metazoa > Chordata > Mammalia > Primates > Atelidae > Alouatta > Alouatta palliata. The sequence goes on along the minus strand of PVKV010009779.1, from coordinate 76,773 downwards.
AAAACGTCAGTTGCATGTAACAGAAAATCCAACATAAACTCCCTTAAATAGAAAAATGAATGTGCTTTCTCTTAAAGACAAGAAACTAAAGGCAGTAAGATTTTATGCAAAGATTGAACCAGAGGTTTATAATGTTTAACAGGACTCCAGTGACATTCCTCTGAACCAGTCGTTGTCTCCAAGAGGATGCAATGTACTTCCTGGATTGACTTATTAAAGGACTTTTTCTTGGAAGTGGCAGTTAATTCAACTTTCTGAGAACAAAACATATTGCAAATAATTATCAGGAATATGTGTGAAGCAAAAAAATAAAATGTTATTGAGGCACTCCCCAATATCTATTCTACATATATTTTTTAGGGCCCAATAGGTATAAAGCACCAAACTAGACAGATTGGGTATTTGGAGGGAATGAAGAAAAATCACTGTTTACTTAAAAAAAAAAAAACAAAACCAAAGAAAAATAGGAGAAAGCATTTTGTTGAAGAATGGTGTAAGAAAAAAGTTTAGAGATTCCTTTATTGAAGTACATTCTTGAGAGTCTCAGGATTTTAGAGCTTGGAATTACCTGAGAGATCACTGAATTTACCTTTCTCATTTTGCAGATAAGGTAATAGAGACCAGAGATGCCGAAAGACTTGACAAGGTCATGCAGTAAGCAGGTGGTGAGTCCTAGGCAAGAACACATTTTTGGCCTTGAGACTGCAGCTCTTTCCATTACCCCATGTTTATTTTGAAAGAGAAAAAAAATCTGATCACCTTATATGCACATGAAGTCATTTGTCAGCATGTAATAGCCTTGTTGAAGTAATACATTGAAAGCAAAAGTTCCATCCTCCTTTTCAAAGGCCTGGTTTGTATGTGTGTCTGCTTATGAATGTAACTTTAGATTAAAGGGCTACTAGTTTTCTTTCCCCTTTGTTTCAAAGACATTTTTCAAATGTTTTACCTTTGACACTGCCACCCACCCATACTTATGAATATTAAATAATGTTAGAGGTTAATGCACTCCTAATGATAGGTTGTTGTAACTCAATTGGCCCCTCTTGGCAAGAAATGCTTAATAAAATGCTCTTTTTATAGCAAAACTAAGTAGTCTTAGTTATATCCTGCATGATTGAGGAAAATAGGATTTTTTTTTTTTTTTGGCAAATCTCTGTGGCATATATGTCTTTCAGGATAATATAAAAAGAGTATGTGTGACTTTCATAAATCATTTATAAGTTTACCACTTTTCATAGTTATTACTCTTTTAGTAGTGTTTGCTTTTAAAATGTCATGCCAAGTAATTTAGCTTTTAAAAATGTTAGATTGAACAATTTAAAAATCACAATAAAAATATTTTATATGTTAATAGTAGTAATAGTGGCTATATTATGATAAAGATTATTAAGAAGCATCTAAATTTTGACATTGGTTTTACTAGTTTTCTATTACTAAAAGATTTCATTAATCCTGCTTTTCTTTATAATAAAAGTAAAAGGGTATTTTAAAAAGAATAGTGGATAAACTAGTCTGAGAATATATAGAAATACTTACTATAATATAACAACAGAAATTGAGCACTATTATTGCTCTTAGAATTTTGGGGAATAAAAGTACAACTGAAAGAGAATCTCTATCTTTAAAAAACTGACAATCTGTTAGAAAAAATATGGTATGAACATGTAAATAAATAAATACAGACAAATGTAATATGGGCTGTCTGAGTAATACCCAGTAACTTCAGAATTCAAATGAGAAGAGATGACTTTGACTAAGGAGATTTAGGGGAAACTTCATAAAAAATAAAATAGTTGAGCTAGGCTTTTAGTTGATAAAAAACAGAAACAAAAGATGTAAAGGCAAGAAAGATCATAGCCTTTCAGGGAAAGGCAGAAAATATTGTTTGGTGGGAGAGGTGGATCTATGAAGTGAAATCAATAGAATTAGATATTTTTAAAAAAGAAAGTACTTTGACTAGGAATAGTGGACTACAGAGATGATTCTGTAGCTAATGGTGGTTATTAGAAGTTGGTATAGTGTATTCTCGGTTATCAAAATGTTCATATAGCTTTGGGATTTTGAATTGGTAAATATTCATGATGTGTGAAAAATCATGATACGTACTGTATGATTTCAGTGCCATAAAATTGGATGTTGTGCCTACACGTGCACAGGACTTAGAACATGTCAAACTATAAACTGCTTGTGATTGTGAATGACTTTGTTCTTTGCTTCTTGTGTTTTTCAGTTTCCTATAATGCAATATTAACTTTTTAAAATAAAGATTATTTAAAAAAATCTGAAAAAGGAAGTGTGAGCTTGAGAGATCATAGTCATAGAGTCTAAATATACATAAAGAATATTGTTTTGTAACTAAATATAGGATGGACTTGAATATGTGCGCTAGCATAGAAGGGCATAGAAAAAGTCTAATGATGTTATTACATATTCTAAGCAAAAGATAATAAATTCAGTTATGGCACTAGAAATTGGAAAACAGGTTGAATATAATTAACATGATGGAAATTGACTTGGCAAGACATAGTGACTAATCTGGATTTGTTTATCTGGATTTGTTGGAGATTAAGAGACATATGTGAGAAAAGGTGTCAGATATTTTGCAGAAGGTTGGAAGAAGGAGGACTGAAAGAATATATACAGTTAATGATTTAAAGACCCTTTTTTCAATAAAGAAATTTTATCTCAATTTTATAGAGTCATAGGGTTTAGACTATATTATAGATTTGAGGGGTAACTGAAAGGTGAGAAAATGGCTTTGGAATTATAATTTATTTTTTTCTCAAAGAATTTAATTTTTATTTCATTCTATTTAACTTTTTATGCTATTAGGTTAATAGTATTGAAATGTTACTTGTGCACACAAAATGCCTTTCATTAGTAACATGTAGATATTTGATAAAACAGCTAATCAATTCCTCAAAGATTAGACATTCAGATACACAGCCTTAGCTTACATATATGAATAGGGAATTCAAATTGGACAATATTTCTGTTTCTCCTATTTTATTGTATTTCCATGAATACAAATGTAGAAAGAGTACACCTTTACCTCATTTTTATTTTTAACCACATGATTCTTCTGGCACACCCTTTCAAAGAATGTAGTGTTTCTGTTTTACTTAATTGCTGTTTAATATGCAATTTATAAGTGAGGAGGATAAATATAATAATTCACAAAAGATAAGTAAGTCAAACACTGTTCATTCCTTCTGGGCAATGATTTGAGAATGTGCAGGATAATACACATTTTATAAAGATTCAAATGAGATTATTTCCTTTGCATCTCTTAAGAATGCTAACTTATTTTCAATGACTATTTTGTGTGGAAAAAGAACCTTTTAAGTTAAGAGTATATAATAATTGACTGATGACATAATAGTGTTTAATATGAAGATTAGGAAGTGATTGGAAAAATATTAATCCATTTGGATATAGTCATTTTCAATATCCTACTGAATTAACAATTTATGCATTTTTAATGAAACACATTTATATTTGAATGCAGTGGATGTAAATGTCTACAGCAGTGTTCTTAATTTTCTGATCTTCAAAATTAATTTTAAGACTCAGTTTTTCCAAAAACTATCTTCATTTGTCCATAAAATCTATAGTGAATGAACTCATGTAATAAATTCATTAACTGATTGAATTTGATTATTTTTTAAATTTTTATTTTCAGAAATTTTCTTCTAAATCAGGTAATTTAAACAATTAGATTTAGTTTGTTACATATTTTTAAAAATAGTTAAATGGAAACATCAGAATATCACAGTTAGTTTAATCTGTTATTTAAATGATATGATACATTCAACTTTTACTAGTACTGGAGTTCTTTTAAAAAAGTTAACCTAGCCAGCTGCAATGGCTCACGTCTATAATCCCAGCACTTTGGGAGGCTGAGGCAGAGGGATCACCTGAGGTCACGAGTTCGAGACCAGCCCTGGCCAACATGGTGAAGTCCTATCTCTACTAAAAATACAAAAATTAGCCAGGCATGGTGGTGGGCAGCTGTAATCCTGGCTATTCAGGAAGCTGAGGCACAAGAATTGCTTGATCCTAGGAGGTAGAGATAGCAGTGAGCCAAGATAGTGCCACTGCATTCCAGTCTGGGTGATAGAGTGAGACTCCATCTCCAAAAAAAAAAAAAAAAAAAGGTAATCTAGCCTTATAGACTCTTGTGGAACCTATCTGGCTTGGCAGATGTTTTTTTTTTTTTCTTTAAGTCAACTATGCCCTGTCCTGTATTTAGACATATACCATATGGCCTAATTCTTAGATAGGTTACAACAAATTTCTTTCCTTAGGACAATACTATAAAGCCTTCTACCACTTTCAATACAATATAATTGTACACGTCATATAGCATAGATATGGAGGAATATACTCAGTATAGTGAGAATCAATTATCTGGTTACTCCCATCTCTAACAACTCCAGAATATTGCTAAACTCTTTTTGTGAATCCCTGTCATCTAACAGCCCTGTGCTCATTTTTTTCTCAGGGAACTGGGCTTTTTAAGTTATCTTGACTCATGAGTCTTTTTCCATAATACATGTTCAATAGCTTAGCAAACTAATTCTCAGAATTCCATGGATCTTGAATGTCAACCAAGTTGAAAAATAAAAGGAGTTACATTTTCTTCAGGGTCTGGGTGACTAAATGTAAATGATCAGGAAATACGGTCTTGTGTAAAATACTGTTTACTCTCAGAATAGTTATGACCCCAGATCATGTATCCTTCATGCATAAAGGAGGTAGAACAATTTTACATAAAATTCTTTTTTTTTTTGCATTAAAGGTGGCATTTTATGTAAAATCACACACACATGTACAGCAAGTATGAGATATATAGGACATATTGTGTCTATAACTATACTTATAAATATGTGTAGGAAAAAGTCCTCCAAAAATAACACTTGTAGAGGATTTATAGTTCACGAAGTACTTTTCTAAATGCTGTATTGTTATTATGCATTATATTAATTTCTTACATATAACAATTGTGGATGGTTATATTCATTTTACATTAATCTAAAGAAAAAAACTATGACAAAGAAAATTTAAATATGTAGGAGAAAAGACACAGCAAGAAAAATAGGATAGGAATTTACATCTACTGATTTCACCTCTAACTCCAGTCTGCCTTCTATCTGGGAAGGACAACTTGGCTTTATCTATTTCCAGTAATAAGGAAGTTCTTGCTTGTCTCCTGTCTTTAGTTCAGTTTTAGTATTTATTTCTGTGATCAATTTATGATTCCATTTACAATAGGACTTTAATGAACTCAGGGGATTCCATAATAATGACTCAGAGTGTGTGTGTGTGTTTACTACCCAGAGTACCTCAATCTTTCTTTTTGCTTGAGGCCTTCAACTGATTGGATGAGGCCTACTCACATTATAGAGGGTGATCTACCTTTCTCAAAGTCTACTGATACAAAAGTTTACCATATCTAAGAAATACCTTCACAGTAACATCGAGACTACTGTTTGACTAAATAACTGGTTACTATTGCCTAGTCAAGTTGGCAGATAAAATTTACCATGATGGAAAGGATCTGTTCTATTTTCACCTAATTCAGTTCCAATTCTCTTTTTATATCTTATACCTTAGAGATCTCTCAGGTTTTCTTCCCTCAGTCCCAGATCTTCTCCTATACTTATAATAACAAACCTCTTTCATTTCCTGTATCTCTGTTTGAATGTGGCTTTATCAGTGGAGCCTCTAGTATTCCAAGGATTAGGTCAATTCCTCTGGTAGATGCTTCCACAGAACCCTCTGCTAATCATTTGTTTAAAATCTCTGTTCCTTTCTAGGAACAGAACACACAATAGGCATGCAGTAACTATTAATGTAATGGCTGGATCTACCTTAGAACACACGTGACCTGCACAGTTGGTTCCATAGTGTTCTGCTTTTCCGAGAGTGACATCTATGACAATTTTCTCTACCCTCCTCACCACTTAATTGCAAGTTGAGAAGCTATGTTTGTGGATGGGGCAAGTTCACTGAATGACTGTGTTGGATATTGAGATAAGCAAACAGACTAAAGGCTTAGATTTCCCACAACTCTCACTTTATCACTTTTTAGCTTTTTCGTCTCTCTTTCCCATAGCAGCTGGACAGTTAGAAGGGCCAGAGGTGATGCCAGGTAAGAAGGGCTCAAGTTTGGCCTAAGTATTAGACATAAGCTCTTATGTGAAGCTCTTCTCAGACGTTAGAGCACATGTTTTTGTTTTTGTTATAACTCTTACTTTCCTTGATGTATTTTTCTTTAATGCCTTTTTATTTTCTATCCAGGTTCATGTTGGTATATGGGCAAAAAAAAATAAAAAAATAAGGATTTCCGTACTGTCATATTGACAGATTTATTTATTTCATATTGACAATGCTAATTTGTTACACTTTTCAGACCCCTCTTGCCCTCTGGAGTGTCGGATGTTATAGTTTCATTGTTATCAGTATTAAACACTTGCTCCTGTAAACTTTGTGTACGTAGAGGCTGAGGGACCCACAAAATTTAATCCAGAAGTCAAATTATCAATAGCCTTTGCCCAGTGGTGTTTCTTCTAAATTCACAAAAATAATTTATGCATTGTGAGGAGATGCCTATAACCTACTAAACATCACATTCACAATAGCATGGCCTCTTTGCCTCAACTGTGAAATCTTCAGATTAAAGCAAGGTTAATTATGTTTTCTACTGTGTTACGTTTTTACAAAGCGCAAAATGCAAAGCAAAATAACCCAGAAACTAGGAATGAGAATTAATTGCTTTTATTCTCTTTTAGGGGCTAAGGCATTGTTTAGTTTTGATTTGAATTCCTGGAAAACCTAGTGCTTTCTTAAAACAATACACTTGACAGCATTTATTAAACACACTAAATTGATTAGAAGATGAGTCTGTGCTTGTTTCGGATAGCTTCCTATTTGAGTATTCTCTTTTTTCTAATATTCCTTCACTCTGACTAGTGTCTCTCTTCTCTGCTAGTATAACAGTCAATAAATAGCTGTTATTTTTTACTTATGATTTTGCATCATATTTACTAGAGTATGTGTCTGTGTCCTCTAACTGCCTGTTGGCAATTGCCTGTTGCATTTTATTCACTAAGTAACTAGGCCTATGGCAAGCAATCAGTTATTAGCATCTGAATGATTGTGTGTGTGTGTGTGTGTGTGTGTGTGTGTGTATTTTGTTCTTGTCTTTAAAATACCCTGTACTTTCTTCCTTAATTGAACGTAACCCCAGGGGATGTTAGGTAACAGATGTTACGTAACTGGGCATTCTCTGCTCCTGGAATTACCCTTACACTCTGAGGCAGTCAGGCCTTTCCATGTAGAGGGCCTCTTTTGGGAAATGAAACACAGGGGCTGTATTAGCTTGGGCTGCCACAACAAATACCATGGACAGGGCAACTTAAACAATAGAAATTTATTTTTTCACAGTTCTGGAGACTGGGAAGTTTAAGTTCAGTGTGCCAGTCGATTAGATGAAGGCCCTATTTGTGGCTTTCAGTTGGCCTTCTCTCTGTCATCACATAGTGGAGAGAGAGAGAAGAGTAGCTCTCTGGTGCCTTTTCTTATAAAAACACTAATTTTATCAGATTAGCCATCCTCCCCCTCCCCCTCGCCATCCTTATGACCTCATTTAACCTTAATTACCACCTTATTCCAAATACAGTCATATTGGTTGTTAAAAGTTTCAACTTACGAGTTTTAGCATAAACAATTAGACCCACAGTAGGGGAGTTAAAGAATTTTTAATATAATTTCAGTTTCTCATGCTGGAAAGCATGATTACATATGAAGCTGACTCATCAAAATGGCCATTGCACACCAGGCCACTTTCCTTCCACACATTGCCTGCCTTTTAGCTGAGAAGAGGATAAGAAAAGCAACATGTGTGTTCCATCTAGTTCTACAAGTTAAATGTTGAGTTCCAGATTAAAAACCAGAAAAAAGTTCAGGATGGGAGAAACGGTCACACAACAGAGATGAGAGGCTTTGCTGCTTCTGACTCTGCTCATTTTTTTTTTCTTTTTTACCTTTCCCTCTCCACACCTTTAGTCTGCAAAGCTCTATGTGGAAATATTAGCAGATCAAAAGAAAATTTGAGAGAGGACAAATTTAAATGCCAGAAAGCAGTGAAGCACTGGATGAAATGGAAATCAGTGCAAGAAAGAGAAGCTCAGGATATACTTGGAAGCAGACACAGCTTCCTTAACTACATAGCTTTCTCTTCATTTGACATTTTTATTTCCAGAGTACTACTTGAGCCTCAAAAGCTTGTTTTTCAGTGAGGAAAAACATTTAGAAGTTTTACTCAGGATCGGGCACGGTGGCTCAAGCCTGTAATCCCAGCACTTTGAGAGGTCAAGGTGGACAAATGATAAGGTCAAGAGATCAAGACCATCCTGGCCAACATGGTGAAAACCCGTCTCTACTAAAAATACAAAAATTAGCTGGGCATGGTGGTGCACACCTGTAGTCCCAACTACTAGGGAGGCTGAGGTAGGAGAATCGCTTGAACCTGGAAGGCAGAGGTTGCAGTGAGCCGTGATCATGCCACTGCACTCCAGCCTGGCAACCGAGTGAGACTCTGTCTCAAAAAAAAAAAAAAAAAAGCTTTACTCAACTTTTTAGGGTGAAGGAAAATGTTTAGTTTTTTTAAGCATTTCCTTGTACAATGAGCCTTCTGTATCTAAACTGCTTTGATTTCCTGTTTTAATCTTGGCTTTGATATCACATTGTTCTTTTTAAAAAAAATATGTTTATGTTGTTTAAAACTAATTTTTGAATTTTCATTTGGCTTCAAAAATGAATCTAAGGAGTGGAACATTGTTTGCGATTCACAAAAGAAGAAACTGAGGTTCATGGTTTATGTAGTGCATTTGAAATCACATGTCTCATGAGTGTTTAAAGCCATGATTCATATCCAAGAGTGACTGACTCAAAGACTGTGTTGTCTTTTCATATAAAATACTTTGATGTGTACCAAAAAAAAAAAATGTTTCTTCACTTGACAAGCACAAGCCCTGTCTTATAAACCATTAGAAATAATTATAGCCTTCACAGTGGGGCAGAAAGCAGTTTTCTACTTTGATGTATGTCTTGTAGGGAAGAGTAACATTTTAACTGTGTTTTTGACTTTGTTCTTCATTAGTTTACCTCATGTTGAACATTTTGTCATACTGATTCCCTCTGAAGATTTTTAATGTGATTCATGCTGCCATGAATTTGATTAGAGTAACTGGTATTTGATTGTGTCTTGGCCCAAACTTTCCCCCTTATTGCCCCAGGTGCTAGTTTTTCAGTTTCCTGCAGTAATCAGGAACTAAGGAGATTTGCACTCTTGACTCCCTAACAGGTAAATTAACTTCGTGATCTGTCAGAGTCCAATGGAGTCATCATAATTCTGACTGTTGTGACATATAATCCTTGTAATGTTTTTTAAGTGATTTGAAGATGGATGGCACATAAATATGTATGTCTAAAGATGGGTATAACATTGCTATGCTTCCCTTTGCATATTGCTATAGGAAAAAACACAATCATTTTGTCAAAAATTCTCAAGAATGATCAACTTATATTGAAAAAATAGTGTAACATGCTATATAATTGTTACTTAAGAATTTCTAAAACAAAATTACATAACATGAATATTTTATGTGGAAGGCATATGATACTGGAAAGACTTGGAGTCAAATATTGGCTCTTCCACATGGTGGTTCTCTAGGCACAAGTACTTCTGAGTTGACTCACAAGTTTAGGATAAAGTTTAAAGTTTTATTTTTAACAAATATTAATTGACTACTAACTGCACCAGGCACTGTGCCAAATATTTTAGATAAAATAGTGAACAAAATAGAGAGGTAGTCCCACTCTGATATGGCTTACAGTTGTAAGTTTTAGTTGAATAAACAAATAAATGTAACACACTGACAAACGCTATGATATGTAGTATGAGGTGTCCTGGGAGCAAGTGAAATTAATCCTAGCTGGGGTTGAGACTTAAAACATAAGCATAAATTAGCCATGTAGGGAGAGACAGCGTATTACTAAAGACACGAAACTCTTTAGAGATAGTAGTCAGAAGCAAGATTATGCAGAAATTAGAAAACATTAAGAGTTTGGACTGTATCCAAAGATCAAGCAGAAGCCACATAGAGTGTGATTTGTTCATTTATTAATTCAACAACTATTCATCAACAAATGTGTTAGACACTATTTTTGGTTCTAGTAACATAGTAATAATAAAACTCCAAATTATGACCCTTATGCTTACATTCTAGTAGGAAAAGACAATCTCAACATAAAAAAAATATGACTATATTTGAAGAAAGAATATTAATGCTATTGGAGAAAATGTTGTTTTAAAAATGGAGAAAGGCTAGGGGTTTGTCAGTTTAGAAAAAAAAAAAGAATCCAGATTGGCTGCAGCACAGTGAGTAGGTAGGAGAGTGATAGGAAAAGAGGGTGAGATGTTACCAGAGGCCAGGCCATGTGAGACGTCTTAGATCACTACAGAGACTTTTACTGTAAGTGAAATGGAAAACCATTGAACAAATTTTGGCAGGTAAATGATATTATCTGATTTATACTTCAAAGGAATTACTCTGTTAATGATTTAGGAACAATAATTGGGTGGCAATGGTAGATGTCAAAAATCAATGAGAGGGTCCTTGCCAATACTGAGATGAGTGATGATGACCAGGATGAATCTGACTGGCTTTAAAAGGCAAGTAATGGACATATTCTGTGATATATTTTTAGGTTAGATCATTTAATTATTTCCTAACATGTTGAACGTGAGTGACAAAATAGAACATTCAAGGAACACACCTCCAATTTTTATTTTTATGAACAATGGGAAGTTTGAAATTCTCAGTAATAAGAAAGAAAGCACTTTAAACATGTTTGTATGATGTAAGATTAAGAGTTCAGATTTTGACATAATCATATTTGAGATGTCTAACAGACTCTCAAGTGGAGAATGTGAATAGGCAGTTGGATAAAGTATTTGGAATTCAGAGAAAGCAGCTATAAATTTGAAAATTTTTAAAGCAACTAGATTAGATGTCATTGCCAAGGATCATTCTCTGTCTATATGCTTGTGGGTAGAGAATGGAAGTTGCAAAACCTATTTGTGGCAAACTCTTAATGTTAAGAAGTCTGGAGGAAGAGGAAGAGCCAGGAAAACAGTGTAAAAAGAAATGTCCAGTTATGGAGGAGACAAGCAGGAAAGGATATTTTCTTGGAAGGCAAGTGTGATCTTAAAAAGATTGAATGTCAGATTCTTCTGAAAGTCTGTGTAACTTGAAGACTGAAAATTAACCATAAAGTCTGACAATTTGGGGCCATTGGTGATGCTAACAAAAGAGGTTTCAATGGAGTTAGGGAGATGGCTTCTGGTTCTAGAGCATTGCTGCCATGCTAGCTAATCTGTGGGTAACAAGAATAATATCCAGATAAAATATTTTAAATATCTTAAAAGAAAATATTTGAATAAACTGGATAGTGACCAGAAATAAGCAAAAACTAAAGGACAATTAATCCTTGAAAAATGAAACTATTTCAGATGAGGTATGCGTGTGTTTGCTTGTGTGTGTATGTAGGTGTGTTGTCTCATAGTACTTCTCAGTATGAATGGGAATAACAGAAAGCCAAGATTTTGTTTGTTTTTGGAGACAGAGTCTCACTCTGTTGCCAGGGCTGAAGTGCAGTGGCACAATCTTGGATCACTGCAGCCTCCACCTCCCAAGTTCAAGCAATTCTGTCTCACCCTCCTGTGTAGCTGGGATTACAGGCACCCACTACCATGCCTGGCTAATTTTTGTATTTTTAGTAGAGATGGGGTTTTACCATGTTGGCCAGGCTGAACTTGAATTCTTGACCTCAAGTGATCCACCTGCTTTGGTCTCCCAAAGTGCTGGGATTACAGGTGTGAGCTACCACATCTGGCAGGAAAACCAAATTTTAAAGCCTTATTTTTTTCAGAAGACTAAGTTCAGAGCTGACAGAGTGGCTGGAATATTTAAATGGGAAATTTACGGACGGAATAGGCTCCAAAATCTGTATAAAAATTACTACCAAAATCCTTGTCTTCCCATTGAACTATCCAAATAGGGAAGATTCCAATTTTAGTAAAACTAGCATCCAGAAAGAGAAATAAATGAAAAACAAACAACTTCAGTTCCTGACCACTGCAGGTGAAAGATTTTAGTTTGAATCTAACTGTCTGCTAGGCAAAATCTCAACACCTTTCAGATAAAAGTTACTAAATCCAGAGTATCTACAGTGTTTCTAAAACAATTTCAAGGATAAAATAAAGTTTATTAGGTGTAAAGTAGCTGGAAAAATTTACTTAACAAAAATATCAGTCAGTAGAAACTCTAAGATGATCCAGATGTTGTAAGACCAGGTATTACTGATTCAGGTATGATTAATATCTTCAAAAACTAAAAATAAAACATAATCCTAGTGAATGAACAGGTGGGAAATCTTATTTGACAAAGTATGGGAAAGAACCAAAGGTAAATTCTTGAATTAAAAACAAATGTTAAGAAAAAACAGGCATTTCACAAATATAAAAGGGACAATATCTAGGAGAATACAACTATAAATATATATATCTAATAATTATATACCTAATAACACAACTGGAAAATACATAAAGAAAAACTGACAGAATTAAAAGGGAGAAACAGACAAAACCATAATTGAAGACTTTACACATCTCTCAGTAAATTATGGAACAACTTGACAAAATGCCAATAATAATATTGAAGATATGAATGGTTTTATCTACCATGTTTATCATATCGACATTTATAGAACATGATCATTGGAGAATTGACATTCTTTTTATGTAATTTCATAGAGATAGAATGTGTGCTAGAATATTAAGAAATCTCAATAAAAATTCATGTTCCTTGTCTGTAATGAAATTAAGAAATCAAGGTAAGAATAGAAGTCGTATAAGACATTACTTTGAGGGGACAATTTACTGTTATGATGTGGCTGGAAAATGATGTGGGACCAGTAGGTTGAATTCTTTATGTTGATGGACATAATTGATTGGTGGGAGTAAACTTGGTATAAGAAAGAAGAGACTTGGAGGTCTTTGAGTGGGCATGGGTACAGGAGCAGAGAGTTTATTTGCAGTAACATGAGAAGAAAGGCAGTTTACATGCATAAAGATGCTAGAAGACAGACAGATAGCATGGTGAGAATTGTAGGAATTCACGTTTTGTTTTTGCCGGATAAGTGATCCAACCAGATTTGTGGTTTTAGAAGGCTATTGTAATTATAGTTTGGAGCCATTATTGTGTGGGCCCAGTAGCCATACCCATTAGGAAGTGGCTATAAACCAAGTAAGAGATGATGATGGCATAAAATAATTAATAGCCTGTAAACAACTCTTACAATTGAAAGACATTTGGAATGTGGAGGCAACAGGACTTGTTAAATGATAGGAGAGACAATTCGAGAGTGAGGGATTCAGAGGAATGAAGAAAATTCCCAGGAGTTTGATTCAAGCAATTAGTTTGAAGGTGGTAGCATTTCCTAAGATAGAATGCTTAAGAAAGAGAAAAGTTGAAAAATTATGATGAGTTTAATCTTGGAAATGATGGGGTAAATAGATTTAAAGTTCCACCAAGGAATCTGGGCTGAAGGTAGTATTTGCCAGACATCAGCATACAGATGATAACTGCTGCCAGCTATGTGGTTGTTGAGATCTCCAAGAAAAATATGGTGAATAAGATGGGAAAGAAATGGAAAAGAGAAGGGAATGGAAGGTTCACAAAAATGGAAGGTCCTTGATTTATTGAATAGTTATTCTGGACCATACACTCTTTGATAAGTACTTTTCATATTTTAATATATTTCATCCTCACAAAAATGCTATGAGATATGTATGCTTATTCCATTTTACAAGTGAGTAAACAGAGGAAGATGATTGTATTAGTTTGTTCTCATGCTGCTAATAAAGACATACCTGGGACTGGGTAATTTATAAAGGAAAGAGGTTTGACTCAGTTCCACAGGGCTGGAGAGGCCTCAGAAAACTTATAATCGTGGAAGAAAGGAAAGTAAACATGTCTTTCTTCACATGGCAGCAGCAAGGAGAAGTGCAGAGTGAAGTGGGGGAAAAGCCTCTTATAAAACCATCAGGTCTTGTGAGAACTCACTCACTTATCATGAGAACAGCATGGAGGTAACCACCCCATTATTCAGTTACCTCCCACTGGTTCCCACCCACGACACATGGAGATTATGATAACTACAGTTCAAAATGAGTTTTTGGTGGGGACACAGCCAAACCACAGCAGTGATCTTTACAAATGTAGACAGAGTGACTCTGAAAGTAAAAGGAACATCACAAGAGCATGATGACCCTGAAGTCACAGAGAGTTTGAAGAAGGAGACGAGGTCATCTGCTGAGAGTAAGAGGGAATTGCTGTGATACAAGACTCCAGTGGAATGAGAAGATTTTAAATCTGTGTTTAATTGTTATGGGTACTAGAAAATGAGACAGATTGATGAGATATATCATAGACCCTGTTTATTATAGAGACCATGATGGTTATGGTCAGCCATGATTGATGTTTTCCCAAGCATGTAACCAAATGAAAAAGACACAGTGGGAATATGGACTTTGGCAAATAATTCGATGAGGTAATAAACTATGTTGAAAAGTAAAGATAAAAAAAGCTACTAAGAATATAAAAATCTTGTGAAGTAGAGATCCTAGCGAGATTAAAAGGCAAGTTTAATGGCAGTTGCTGAACAAAAGAGTCAAAACATTTGGAATTTAGTATCTGAAGCAGGGTCTTTGCATTTAGTATTTCAAAACTGGAGCACTTCGTAATGATGGTAAATTCCAATAATGGCTATAAGAATAAATGGAGGTAAAAGGAACAGGAAATGAGTATGTCAAAGACATGCACAGATAATCTACCGAATTACTTGCTTCCAGGGAACAGAAATACCAGATCCTGGCAGGAGTTGGTGTAGAGAGAAAACTGGGAGGAAGAGACAAATATTCAGTTATTGAGGTGGAGAGAGAATAAGTTGGTTGATGAGACCAATAAGGTGGAATAAAGATCTGTGTCCTATTTCCGAAGAAAAGAAGCTTTTACAGGAGAGTAAAGAAGTGATGGTCTAGAAGTGTTAGTGTGGAAAGTTCCAAGCCCACCTCCAAACCTTGGTATGTAGTCAATAGTAAGAACTGAAGAAAACAGAACTATTGTTGCAGTCTGGTCTTTCCTTTGTATATATTTATATGACTTTTCCTTTATCTTGTTATAAATATAAGCACTATTATGTGCCATAGTGTGGAGCAAACTTTTCTCCCAAGGGAACTAATATATGCTTGATTTACAAAATAGAAATCATTATGAAATGTATGCCTTACTAAATAATTCTGTAATTATATGTCATGAAACAATTTAAAGGTATGATTCAAAGGAAAGAAATGTCATCCAATAAGTGTAGTTTACCAATTTTTATTTCATGCTATGAAATTTTATGTAGTTTTTTTAAGTTAAAGGTAGAGCAGTGAATGTAGGTTTTATTTGATTTTAAGGATCTAAACAGTTTTAATTATACAACAGAATGTCTCAGAAAACATGGCCATTTTGAAATACTTTTAATGAGGAGATGGTTGTTTTTTTTAATTTAAAGGCAAATGCACAGGGTTTTGGCTACATCAAAATTGTAATATAGTTAGCTTAGTATAACATTATCTTCTTTGAAAATGATGAAAGTAATGAATACACTTTTTTTTAAAGCCACATGTGATTTTTGACAATAGATGACTATTTCAAATAGTCATGTGAAACCTCTCTTAAAATTAGTGAAAGAGTCTTAAACTCAGGCTTTCACTTTATTGGATGCAAAATATGGAAGAGATAGAAATCAGTTGGGATATGGTAGGATCTTAGGGTAGGTAGGAGTGCTGTAAATAGGAAATTATCCCATATATTTATCCAGGATTTGTGATACTTTCTTCCATATTCTGGATGTCATACTTTTTCATCAGGGTCTTCACAGCTTGTTCAGCCCTTGATAAACCCTTCTGTTTGAAGACAGGTGGTTGCCCCTCTGTCACCTGGGCTTTCTTAATCTGAAGATGGTATTCACTGGGAAAAAAGCATGGCCTCTCACCTGACAAAGAGTGTGGCTGCTGTGCCTTTATTCTATAGATTATCTATTTAGGCTAAGCCCTTTTTTGGATTGGTTCTTGGACATTATAGATTAAGTTTCTTGGACTTATTTTGGGTGTCAGTTCTAACTCTAATGATGCTCAGGCCCAGTTTGCTTCTCACTTTTTCCTGACCCTGAGAGGAGGTCTCAGTATCGTCACAGCTCAGCAGTCACTGTCAGCGCACACTTTGTGATTTTTGTCATTTGTGGAATTTACTTCGCCACATAGTTAGAGAATCTGATCTACCAGTTGGGACCACAGACAAACCATACTTTTGATAATGCTGGCCCTTGACAGCTCATCATCCTACAAAATCAATTACAGGGACAACAGTTCTTACTCCAGTGTTCCCTTATCAAAATCTACATCAGAGTTAGCTGTGAATGGTTTCTGCTTTTAGTATTGGATGTTTCCATTTTCCTTTCCTTTCCTCTCTCTCCTTTTCCCTCCCTTCCTCCCTCCCTCCCTCCCTTTCTCTCTCTCTCTCTCTCTCTTTTCTATCACCCAGGCTGGAGTGCATTGATGTCATCTTGTCTCACTGCAACCTCTGCCTCCTGGGTTCAAGTGATTCTCATGTCTCAGCCATTGGAGTAGCTGGTTATAGGCACCTGCCACCACGCCTGGCTAATTTTCATATTTTTTTGTAGGGCCAGGGTTTCACCAAATTGGCCAGGATGGACTGGAACTCCTGGCTTCAAGTGATCCACCTGCCTCAGCCTCCTGAAGTGCAGGAATTATGGGCATGAGCCATGGCACACAGTCAATATTCGATGTTTCTATAGAAAATTCAGTTAGTTTATAATCAAATAATAATTACTAATTTTTCTGATATTCTAGAGCCATCTTGAACTTTTCACTATTTTAATTAAGCTTCTGATTCCATGTACTTCTGCCCTTTTTTGGTTCCCTCCTTCCTTCTTTGAGCTTCTGTGATAAGAATTCAAACCACATACTTAACTGTGTTTTCCCCAACCTCACTGGATGTTCTGCTGGTTTTTATTGTTGGCTCTTATCTTAAATACATATTTTTAATACAGATGTTCTCCACTACTCCATCTGAGTTGCTTCTGTTTTTATGTTTTTATATGCTTTGCACTGATGTCTTAAAAGCATGTCCAGAACTAAACTTTTGGTTTTATTCCCAAAATCTAAATTGTGCTTATACTTAAAGAGTAAATCTCTTAACACCTGCCTACAACAAGGCGCATCATATCTCTGCTGCCACCTCTCCTGCTTCCTTCCAACCTTTCACTTGCTCCATAGGTTCTAGTAACATTAACTTTTGTTCATTTCTTGAACACAGAAAGCACATGAATGCTTTGGGACACTGTCTATCCCAAAGTCTTTACTCACCATGCTCTTTCTTTAGCTCTTATCGTAAATAAGACATCCTCAGAAAGCCTGTTCCAACGACTCATCTACATTTATCAACTCACATACTCACTATTCTTGATTTCAACATCCTTTGTTAGTTAAAAGTACTAATGACTCTAGTTTGCAATTTAGGTCTAAATTCCTAACTCTAGTTTGCAATTTAGGTCTAAGTAACCTATATGCATGATAATAATGGCTTTCTTGTTTGTAGGAGAATGCTTTATAACTCATCTTGGTTTATAATGAAGTGTTCTTGTATTTCAGTTCCTTTAATCTCTTGGTTTATATTATGGCCAAACAACTTTCATTGCTTCTACTACAACAAAATGCAGTCCTTCATGAATAACAAAAACAGGCTTTGGTAGAAGTTATTTATACAGCTGGTAAAATGTTATTCTAATTTGCCCTTGACTTGGTTCTGCTTACATACTATTGTCTTTAACTGACTGAGAAAGTTAATATATTCAGTTTAGCCAAATGCATAATCAGAACTAGATTTAATTGCAACAAAATTTGGAATATAGGAAAATATTGAAGAGGTTAAGATGAATTTTATGACATCTCACCTCCTGGAAATAATTTTCTAATTTTCTATTATTTCTTACTGAGGGGAAAAAATAAAGGCTAAGATTAAACCTTAAGTGTATCCAGCCGGTAGGGGGCAGTGCTTCTAATTCATAGGACTACTTTGTCTTTAAGTTTAGCACTCAGAGTGTCCCTTTCCTTGACCTTTGATATCAGTATTTATGCACCAGTTGGATATTTTTGTGTGAAGCAGTTTTGGCACACTATCACTAAGATATAAAAGTAATATATAATATATATTTCTATTAATACCCGATGGCATAAAAATACTTACCATAATTAAACTCATATAACTATCATCATTATATAGAACTCTGATAGTCACCTGAACTACTTGGAAAATTTAAAAGTTAGAGTTTTTTTCTAGACAGAATCCTGAGCTAGATAGGCTCAAAGATAATTGGCAATGGAAATGAACAAAAAAATCACTGTCCTGCAATTTGTCTATAATGTGCCTCTTCCTCAGGCCTTCTTGTTCCTATTCCAATTTTGCTTCTTTCAGGCATCTGACCAAACAGCCAAGCCATTTGCCACTGCCAATGAATCTGTGCATATTTTTATCTTGGTCACTTTCCTTTCCACAGAGTGAATGGCCTGATGGACTGAAGCTTGGCCCCTTGGGAGGATTACACCTCACAATTGTCCTCAGGGGCACCCTGAGTGAGGCTATGATGCAGGAATGGTGCTTTCAAAAGGTGTATCTTTTCTGCTATAAATGGCATGCACTTACTTTATAATGCTAGGGTTCCTCCCTGTGAGTGTCCTATTGGGGCTTGCAAAGATCCCGCACTGAATTATGTATGAATGACCTCAACACATTGATTATGCTGGTGTGTGGCCTAAGCATATTGGCAGCCTGGGCCTGCTGCCATACCATTCCTTGCTCTGGGCTCCACCCAAAAGTAACCTTCTGTATCACCTAATGAATGGATCAGAACAATAATATATGCTGCCTTCAGCATCTGAAGAGGCCTGCAAGATGCTGAGCTTTCTTTGTGATGGGTGGTACAGATGTAATAGCTTGTCCTTTACGTTGGAGGGGTTGTCTCAGCAAGCCCCAGGCCAGTGAGCCTCTCAAAAGTTTATGGATATGGCAAATATCCCCTGTCCTCTGGAGCATGTGACTGACCAAGGGCATCCAGCGTATATGCCACTTTCTGCTCATCAAGTATAATTTACATGATATCATCAACATAATGTACTTATTTGATGTTCTTTGGAGTATTCAGGTCCTTTTAGGCTATCTTGTGATAGAAGGTTAAACAGAGCCCTGGGGAAAATCAACAAATGTGTTTATTATCCACCACATGTAAATGTAAACTGTTTTTGATTCCCCTCTCTAATGCATATGGAAAAGGATGCATTTGCAGATCAATAGGTTTATGTCACATGCCGCAGACAATGGGAATCCATCTAGTAAAGATACCACGTCTGGTATGTCAGCTGCATTAGGACTACCAAGCGGTTGGGTTTTCAGTGGCCCACTTTCACTTGTCATGACCTATGTTTTATTCATTTTATTTTTGTAGGTGACTTTCACTTGCCGTGACTTGTGTTTTATAGGTGACAGACTGGTAAAATAAATTGAGATATAATGAGGACTATCACTTCTGCATCTCAGAGGCTAAAACTAATTTCTGCAGTTAACACTAGAATTTTATATGTTTTTGATTTACTCATTTAGTCTGTTTCAGGCAGTTCCACTTGACTTTTCCTGCAACAATAATTCTTTTATCACTGAACAAAGAATCAATGTGAGGTTTCTGACAGGTTTTAAGTATGTCCACCCCAACTGTGCATTCAGGGACTGGAGAAATGACAACCAAGTGGGCCCATGTACCCAGTAGAAAATTTAAAAACCTTAGGACTGAGAAAAACCTAATGGAAAACCTTGGCTAGCATTCTGGTTATTATCTGATCTCATAATGTCATTTGCTCAAATCCTGTATCCTATCCACAACCCTTAAAATATGTGGGTATTCTCCTTTTCTATGTATATTTACCTTGTTACATAGCTTCTTTGGAGATGAACTGGGGGGATCATTTCTGTATATACCTACCAGGGAATTGCAGAGGTATTCCTCATATAGATCTGACCTCTCTCAGTCGATGTAGCCTTGGTCTGAGAAATGGCTCAGGGTAGAGAACTGGGAAAGGGATTGACTTTCCATTGAGGAAGCTGGTCAGCCTTTTGTTTGTTTGTTTGTCATCTCTTTGGGTTATATAGTAAGCAGTACTCTCGTTCAGTGCTCATGTATCCTTCCTCTAGGAACACCATAGTCTATGAGCCATTTCCATGGATCCCTGTGGGTTAGGACCCCCCTCAACACACAGTACCATTAAAAACTTTTCACTTTTTATTTTGGTGTGAAAGAATGTTTTTTCATTTTTAAAAAAATTATACTTGAAGTTTTGGGGTACATGTGCAGAATGTGCAGGTTTGTTACATAGGTATATACATGCTTTGGTGGTTTGCTGCATCTAGCCTCCCATCATCTACATTTGGTATTTCTTCTAAATTGTCTCTCCCCAATCCCCCCACCCCCTGCTGTCCCTCCCCTAATACCCCCACTTCCCCAACAGGCCCCAGTGTGTCATGTTCCCCTCCCTGTGTCCATGTGTCTCATTGTTCAACATTGACTTATGAGTGAGAACACGCAGTGTTTGGTTTTCTGTTCTTGTGTCAGTTTGCTGAGAATGATGGTTTCTAGATTCATCCATGTCCATGCAAATGATATGAACTCATCCTTTTTTTATGGCTGCATGGTATTCTATTATGTATATGTGCCACATTTTCCTTATCCAGTCTATCTTTGATGGTTATTTGGGTTGGTTCCAAGTGTTTGCTATTGTAAACAGTGCTGCGATGAACATGCATGTGCATGTGTCTTTATAATTGAATGTTTTACAATCCTTTGGGTATATACCCAATAATGGAATGGCTGGGTCAAATGGTATTTCTATTTCTAGATCCCTGAGAAATTGCCACACTGTCTTCCACAATGGTTGAACTAATTTACAGTCCCACCAACAGTGTAAAAGCATTCCTATTTCTCCACATCTTCTTCAGCATCTGTTGTTTCCTAATTTTTTTTTTTAATTGTACTTTAGATTCTAGAGAGCATGTGCAGATCATGCAAGACTGTTGCATAGGTACATTCATGGCAAGGTGGTTTGTCTCCTGATTTTTTAATGATCGCCATTCTAACTGGTATGAGATGGTATCTCAATGCGATTTTGATTTGCATTTCTCTAATGACCAGTGATGATGAGCTTTTTTTTTTCATATGTTTGTTGGGTGCATAAATGTCTTCTTTGGAAAAGTATCTGTTCATGTCCTTCACCCACTTTTTGATGAGGTAGTTTGTTTTTTTTCTTGTCAATTTCTTTAAGTTCTTTGTAGATTCTGGTTATTAGCCCTTTGTCAGATGGGTAGATTGCAAAAATTTTTTCCCATTCTATTGGTTGCCGGTTCATTCTAATGATAGTTTCTTTTGCTTTGCAGAAGCTCTTTGGTTAGATCCCATTTGTCTATTTGGGCTTTTGTTGCCATTGCTTTTGGTGTTTTAGTCATGAAGTCCTTGCCCATGCCTATGTCCTGAATGGTATTGCCTAGGTCTTCTTCTAAGGTTTTTATGGTGTTAGGTCTTATGTTTAAGTCTTTAATCCATCTGGAGTTAATTTTTGTATAAGGTATAAGGAAAGGATCCAGTTTCAGCTTTCTGTATATGGCTAGCTAGTTTTCCCAACACCGTTTATTAAATAGGAAATCCTTTCCCTATTGCTTTTGTCAGGTTTGTCAAAGATCAGATGGTTGTAGATGTGTAGCATTACTTCTGAGGCCTCTGTTCTGTTCTGTTGGTCTATCTCTCTGTTTTGCACTTGTTACAGTAATTGCTTGCCACTGACAATTAAGTTATGTCACATGTCGTCTGATATTTGGGGAAGCCATTATCTCCATTACTACCAGGGCGTTCAGTTCTACAACTGTATCTCCTACCTACAGAGCACCTACGCTACAGAATTTTTAAAAATGTTAGTACCTCCATCACCAGGACCTCCCTTATTGTTTTAGTAAACAGATTGTCTCCCGGACTCTCCTGCAGAACTGAGCCAGGTGGAGGGTCTTTCAGTCTCCTGTAATAGACTGACTCTAGCATGTCCACTTCTCTGTACTTTGGATTCTTCCATCATCTGCCTGCTCACTCTTGAATTTCTCCCATATTTAATGTTGGACATTGTCTTCGCTGAGCTTCTTGTGGAGCACTGTTCATAATGCACCTCTAAATATCATTGTCAGGGCATTCACGGTCTAGTGCCCTATTTTTGCCAACCATTCCCCTATCCAATTCCCTTATCTAATTAGGCCTTGATTTTGTCATGTGAGCATTGTCTAGGCTGAGAATCCTGCCTTCTCTAATGTTCTGTAACTTTCACAGTTAAGTCCTAATCTTGGTCTTCAGCTTGATTAGCCCTCCAAGTGTGGTAGATGAGAGTTTCTCTAAATCTTGACAGAGAGGCCCTCTGATTTCCACACTTTGCTTCAAATGGTTGATTAGTTGATTGGAGCCTGTCATTTCTCTCTCCAAAGCATAAGTTACTCTCAGGAAAAGTCATTCAATTGCACTTTAATTTTGCAGTTACTATTTTTTCCCTTATCTTTTAAACACCAATGATATCACATTCACTGGTGCGTTTGTAACCTATATCCTGTCTCATCCATCACAGTTGAACATTTCAGCAGTTGTCCCACTTCATCATGCGAGGGACTACCAGATAACACCTATGACCAGTGGTGGGGTCTTTATTGCATTCAGCTAATGAGAAATTCAGTTTTAGAATCCCATCCTTACAGAGTTTACTTCCTAAAGTACTCCTGTGACTAGCTGTCTTAGGTCAGGTTTCCTGACAGTGGGGTTTAAGAAAGGGATTCCTTTGTGAGGCAAGGTTCTCAGAAAACAACCTGTAAAGAAGTAAGGGAAGATCAGAACAGGGGAAGAAGCTAGGCAATGATCTGACCTCAAGAGAAGTACGGTTCAACCTGATCCCATAGGGAATTCTGAAGTATAAATTGCATCATACAGATTGCCTTCTCCAGAAGCAAAAGATCTGGGCATCAGTCAGTTATCAGTCAAGGGCAGCCCCCAGGCAGAGGGTGGACACAGGATCACCTGGGCATTCCTGGGCAAGGGGCTAATGCCAGTCAAGTGCAGTTTGTCAGAGAAGAGTTCCAATGTGAGCCACAGTTAGTAGGTAGGGGATGCGTAAGCAAATGTTAAGGGGGATTGGATGGGGATACCTATTGTATCTGCTACATGTCACCTCATGTTAGAATACTGAAAAATAAAGTACTATTAATAGCTCAGCTATTGGAGTTTTATAGACCTGCATTCATTTGGGCAAGATAATTAACCTTTCTGACTCTGTTTCCTCTACTGGAAAATAGGAACAATAAATCAGCTTAAACTTGAAAGGGTTTAAGTGAGGATGAATTTGTGAAGTCGCCAGTAGAGTACTTGTTTTATAATAGGTGCTAAATTAATGTTGTTATGTTGACAAAGAAAGTAGAACTTGACTGTTTATCAAGAAAATAATATGTATGTTTATCTAATTCTGTTTAATATAGAAAGCTAATTGATATCTCTTACCTCAAAAAGAAATGGTGGCAGTATGCTTCTTAGGTCATTTGCAAAATAAATTAGTAAGTCAGAATAATGCAGCATTAAATTCACATGTAAGAATAAAAGAGTATAATATTTAAGATAAAGAGATATTATATGTGCATTAATCAATATGATTAATATTGAGAGAAAGTGTGCTACTATTAGAATTTCCTTTCAACATACTAATTGTAATTTTTAAAAAGGTTATTGATAAAATGATAGATGTGCATTAAGAGAAATTGCTCATACACAAATAAATATCTCTGTACACTTCAGACATATATTGGCCTAGCATTTGCTGAACATAGTGATTCATTAAATTACAAGGCAGTAGAGTATATAATGATTGCTTCTTGACTATTTTTCTTGTCCTTTATGTGTTTTCATTTCACCTCCTGAAGATTGACTTTTGTTGTTGTTGTTGTTGTGTTTAAGATGGAGTCTCGCACTGTCACCCAGGCTAGAGTGCAGTGGCCTCAATCTTGACTCACTGCAACCTCTTCCTCTCAGGTTCCAGCAATTCTCCTTCTTCAGCTTTCCAGGTAGCTGGGTTTACAGGCATGTGCCACCATGCCTTGCTAATTTTTGTATTTTTAGTAGAGACAGGGTTTTACCATGTTGGCCAGGCTGGTCTTGAACTCCTGACCTCGGGTGATCCACCCACCTTGGATCCCAAAGTGCTGGGATTACAGGCATGAGCCACTGCTCCCAGCCTGCAAAGATCGACGTTTGTTTGTTGCTTCTTATTTACCTAACTCCTTTTGGTAGATGAACCTTTGCAAGTACTGTACCTGCTGTACTTTGGTTTCTTCATTTGATTCTGAGGGTGTTTGCATTTTGTGAATGACACTGACTTACTCAAAAGCTTTGGTATACCCTTTATAACTACTACTTGTGTTTCTTTGACACAAGAACTCACATGTTCACATTCATCAGTGGCACAATTCCTATTGTTAACCACTTCCCTTTGGGAGATTGCCTTCTAGGTAAGCATATTTCTTTTATGCTTATCAAATATGAAATAAATATACAACCAACTGAATAGAATATCATAGCATGATATGGTACCACATAACAAAGCAATTATAAAGTTAAGCTGAAAAGTGAGATTACTTTTGGAGAATATTGATCCTTAATTGTAATTTAATCAACTTAACCTGCTTTACCAGAGATGATATGCAACAGCTAATATAGTGAGCCATCAACAAATGGAGATAAAAACTGTATCTGTAAACATTTGCTTTGCAAAACCACATTCATCTCAGGCAAATAACTTTTTTGCACTTAAACAATTACTTTAGTCAATAGCAACGATTTAAAACCTGAGATACATGCAGTACTTATCCCAAGAATTTTGCTATGTTCAGAAGGATATAAATCGGCAATTTACTTTTTTGGTAATATCTTTGTGGATGGTATTAGGATAATTCTGGTTTCATAGAATATATTGAAAATATTCCCACCTTTTCAATTTCCTGAAATAATTTTAGTAAAATTGATACTTCTTCCTAAATGTTTGGTAAGGTTTACCAGAAAGCCATCTGGGCCAACGTTCTCTTTGTGGGAAGATTTTTAACTACAAGTTAAATTTCATTTATCTATGTCTGTTTCTATCTATCTATTTATCTATTATCAATCATTATGCAGGTTATTGATTTTTTTCTTGATTGAGTTTTAGTAATTTGTGACTTTTAAGAAATTGTCTTTTTTATTTAGTTGTCTCATTCATTCTTGATCAGTCTGCTTAGAGGTTTATTAAATTTGTTGGTCATTTCTAAGACTCAATTTTTGGTTTTCTTAATTTTCTCTATATATTATCTATTTTCTATTAATTTTTGCTATGATCATTGTTTTTCCTTTTTTTGTTTCTCAAGATGGAGCTTTAGGTCATTGGATTTAGAGTTTACTATTTTAATGTAAGCATTTAAGAATATCTGTTTCTTTCTAAGCACTGCTTTAACTCTATCCATAATTTAGGTTATGTTATTATTGAATTGTAAATCTGTAATATTTAAACATTTCTTTCTCTTTTTTTGACCCATGGATATTTTGTTGAAGTGTGATTGTATTAGTTCCTTCTCATGCTGCTAATAAATACATATCCAAGACTGGGAAATTTACAAAAGAAAGAAGTTTAATTGAACTACAGTTTCATGTGGCTGGGGAAGCCTCTTAATCATGGTGGAAGGCAAGGAGGAGCAAATAATGTCTTACATGGATGGCAGCAGGCAAAGAGAGAGCTTGGGCAAGGGAGATCCCCCTTATATAATCATCAGGTCTCATGACACCTATTCACTATCATGAGAACAGCATAGGAAAGACCTGTGCCCATGATTCAGTTACCTCCCACCAGTTCCATCCTACAACACACGAGAATTCAAGATGAGATTTGGTGGGGACACAGCCAAACCGTATCAGCGATTTTTAAAAATTGCTAAATATTTGACTTTTATCCTAACTACATTATTATTCTTGATTTCTAAATAATCTCATATGGTTAGAGTACATATTTTACACAATTTCAGTATTTCAAAATATATTGAGACATATTTTATAGTTCAATATATAGTGCATCTTGCTGAATTTTCCACCTGCTCTTGAAAAGAATGTATACTCTGAAGACTTTGAATATAGTGTTGTATAATTTTCAGCCAAGTCCCAGTGGATAATAATGTTATTAAACCCTTCTGTGTCATTTCTTATTTTTTTTCTGGTTGTCAATTAAAAATTTCTGAGAGACTGGGTGTGGTGGTTCACACCTGTAATTCTAGCACTTTGGGAGGCTAAAACAGGTGAATTGATAGAGCCCAGGAGGTCAAGACCAGCTTGGGAAACATTGTGAGACACTATCTCTACAAAAAATAGAACAACAACAACAGAATAGCTGGGTATGGTGGTGCGCACCTGTGGTCCCAGCTACTTGCTTGAGCCTGGGAGGCAGAGGTTGCAATGAGCTGAGATCACTCTACTGCACTCTAGCCTAGGCCTGAGAGCAAGACTCTGTCTCAAAAAAAAAAAACAAAAATTCTGATAAAGGATAATTAAACTATCCAGATATGATTGTAAATTTGTCTAGCTGTCTTTCTATTACTTTTGTCATATTTTTGTTTATGTACTTTGGGGCTCTGTTAGATATGTGCATATCTATGATTTTTTGTATTGTGAAGTCACTATTTTATCATTATGAAATGTTCTTCTTTGCCTTGAAGTTCCTGTATAATATTAATATAGCAACTCCAGCCTTCTTACCTGGTTTACATAATATATATCTGTCTACTCTTTTCCTTTTAATCTATCTGTATTTTTAAATTTAAAGTGTGCCTCTTGCAGAATAGTCATGTCTTGCTTTTCTAAATATTAAAAAAAACTACATTCTTAATTGGAATCCTTAATTCATTTGCATCAATGAAATTATTCATATGCTAGGATTTTTGTCTACCATTTCTCTACTCGTTTGATATTTTTCATATTTTTTTTATTTTTTGGTATTTGTTTTCTGACTTTTTTTCTAATTGCTTCTTTTCTAAAAAAATATTTTACTCTAATTTATTTGCATCATAATTATACTACTTTGGAACATTTAAAATGGTTGCTCCAAAGCATAAAATACACATTTTTAACTTTCCCCACTCCACTGGGAAATGTAAAAATCTTGCAATCATGTAGGTCATTTTCTCTCCGCTACTTTGGCTATCATTGTCTTATATAGTACATCTTTATATGATATAATTGTATATGTCAGATTTACATGTTTTAACTTTTCTCATTAAGCATTTAAATATTTTTTTATACATTGCTGTAGCTGTATCTCTATAATATGCCTTTTTTTGTAATTCAGGATAAAACATTTTACATCTCTCTTGAGGGTTTCTTTTTGCAGATCTTTATGATCCATAGGTTTTAGTTTGTTTCTGTTTTTGTTTTAAAACACTGAAATACACACACACACACACACACACACACACACACGTACATTATAATTTTGGTTTAAAATAGTGATACATTATCAAATTATGAAAACAAATAGTTGTATTTAACCACCTCAACTCAACTTCTGATGCTCTTGATTTTCTAAGACTGGAGATTTCATTTGGTATCACCTCTTTTCATTAAAAAGGACTTTATTCATCATTTCTTATAGTGCTAGTCTTCTGAGGATGAATATTCTTAGTGCTAGTTATTTAAAAACTGACTTTGTTCCCCTTCATTCTTGTAGGATATTTTCACTGGATTTATAATTTTTAGTTCTCAGTTTTACATTGTAGCACTTTAAACATTTGCCAGAGTTTCTTCTAGCATCTGTTTTTTGTTTGCATTGTTTCTGTTTGTAGGTATTGTGTCTTGGGTGCTGCTTCTAAGATTTTGATGCCATTTTGTAAGTTCATCGATTTGACTCTGATATACTTGGACGTAATTTTTTTTTTTTTTAAATTTACCCTGTTTGGGGCTTGCTGAGATTCTTAAAACTGTGAATTATGTATTCTGCAAAATTTTGAAAGTTTCTTACCACTATTTCTTATGTATCTTATGTGTATTATATATATATATATATATAATTCTATTTCTCATATACATTTTATATATATATAGTTCCATTTCCTCTCTTCTCTCATTTTGGAACTCAAATTACATGAAAGATATGGTTTTGGTAATGTCCTACAAATCTCTCATGTTCTATTAAACCATTCTCGATCTTTTTTCTGCTTTCTCAAAATTGAACAGTATTAATTGATCTCTCTTCAAATCCACTGGCTTTTTTTTCTTTGTAAATCTAATTAGCTTCTAATCCCTAATGGAAGTGTATTTTTAAATATGATATTATGTTTTTAGTTCTATAATTTTTATTTGATTGATTTTTATATTTTTCATTTCTCTGCTGAGATTTCTTTTTTGTTCATTAATTATAAACATGTTTTTAAATAATTTTTGACAGTGGTCACACTTGGTATTTTAAAATCCCTTTCTGCTAATTCCAGCGTCTGTGACATCTTAGTATCAATGTACATTGTCTTTTCTCTTGTGTATGTGCGATTTTTTTCTGTTGTTTGTGTATCTAATAACTTCATTTTGTATCTTCAACCTTGTGAAGTCTCTAGAGTCATTTTCTTTCTAAAATAATAACTTTTGTTTTAAGCAGGCTGGACTCAAACTCTAAACTCCATCTTTCCTGCAGTGGCAGAAACTGAAAGCTCTGATTGGTATTTTAGCATTAGCTATGTGTATCAGTAAATTTGAGATGCTACAATAAATTACCGTGAAGTAAATGTAATCATCCCCAGTCATGGAAAAGTGAAACCATGGGCCACTCTCCCTGGGTTGTTCCCTTCACCCAAGTTTTCTCTTTCCTTCAGGCACTTCTGTGGGTTTATGCTCATTTTCTACTAGGTATGGTGCTTGTACTGATTAATAACTTGAAATATTTGGCTTCCTTCGATTATTATAGAATCTCTTTTTAAGTTAAAAAATACATATTCCACAGAGGAGTGGATTTACAATTTTTTCTTTGTTTTGTATAATTATGTTGATTCAGGTAACCAAAACTCATGAGGACTTCAATTCTGATAATCAGAAAATATTTGGTCTTGGATATTGAGAGAATGGGGAAGTTATTTGTTGTGTGTGATTTAACCTTTGACTCATATTTTCCCTGGAGGCTTTAATGGTAGAGCACTCAGAAGTGTTTGGTTTAGTTCCTGTCTCAAAATTGCTGTCTGAGACACTTTAGTTTCTGCTTTATACTTCCATTGGTTGGTGTAAAATTGGCTTAGGAATACCAAACATTAGAGTGCTTGAATTCGAAACATATATAAACTTGTATTGAAAAAAGTATATTTACTTTTAAAAGTGTCCGTAAAATATATTGGAAAAGGGCTACTAACCATACCATTTAGTGTGAACTGTGTGACTAATTTGTTTAAAATGTAAATGCAAAGTATTTGAAGGTAATTATTGACTATGTCAAATTACTGATTACTGATTAATGTTATTCATCAATGCTGCAATAGTAAATGTGGATATCAAATTAGAAATAAAATCAGGAAGCTGTGACTTTGAAAAGGGGATGAGATCTGTATAGACTGATGTTTTAGGAAAAAAATTTCCAGTTTCATAAAAAGTTATTAGCATCACAAAAGAATAATAGTGTACATCAATATATGTTCTTTCAGCTACTTTATTTCTTAATATAACTTTTACTGTTAAATTGTGCATTTCTAGTTTGACAGTATTCTTAAGGGAAAGAGTCAAAGGAAATTCTGAAAGAATTTCCAAAAACTTTAATTGTTCAGACTTGTAATTGTCTTTTAAAAATCTGATTCACCTTTTTAAATTAGATTCCATTTTTAATCTTGAAAACAAACAAAACATTCTGTGATATTATTAACAGGAAATTTTGAGGCTATAGTGTTTATTAATATTCACACTTGGAATTAGGTCATTAAAATACTTGATTTATATCTTCCTAAATAATTAATTTTGATGTTTATTCCAATATATACATTTTCCACTTATAAACAGAAACACAAAATTGAGTCTGATTTCTAGATTATTTTGGTCATTAAAACTACTCTTATACCACATGTCAGTATAAGTTGCAGTAAAAGATATATATTGAATAGGGCAATCACAATTAAATATTTTACTGTCTATTAGAACATTTGATAAACATGGTAATAAATATATCTATATGATATATAAAATCAAATATACTAAGAGATGGAAAAGAAAATGTATTTGACAAATCAAATATATACCACTGCTGTTCTGTAACATGACTGCCTAGTGAAAATCTTTGAAAAGAAATTCCAAAATAGTCTTTTCTTTGCCTTAGCAAATTTCATGGTAGATACTGCTTTAACTTTAGCAGATTTCATGGTTGATTTACTAAATTACTATTAAACATGCGTTGCCGGTGTGTATTTTGATGATGTTTATCTTTCCCTAATAAAGCAATAAATTTAAGGAGAAAAATGTTTGTCATCCTATTTCAAAGACATCTAATATATATGTTTGTGTATATGTATGTATGTGTATGTGTATATATATATGTGTGTGTGTATATATATATATATATGTATATGCAATTTAAAAATGATTAGCATCCTAAAACTATGATTTAGATCTGATCCAACTTTTCAGTTAAAAGTTATATAATCTTACATCTCCTGTTTAGTACTAATGCATTCCATAACTCCATGTTGGTGGACTAAGACAAAGAACACATAGCAAAGCAATTAACTAACAATTAAAGTCAGTAGTATGTATGGATAAAGTTAGTTGTTCAAAAATCTATAATAGAGTATAGGCTGTTAGCTTTCAGCATCTTGATGACATAGGTTTTATCTCTCACTTAAAATCTAACTTGTATACTTGCAGAGGATAAAATAGTTCAGAAGGTAATAATTATTACCCAAACATAAAATCTGAAGAAGCAACTCAAAAGCATCAGAAGCATTCATAAGGGAATACTTGATTCTTCGTGAGTTATTGGTTCTCTGCTTTTCATGTCTGTCTAGGCCAGTACTTATTTTCATAGTTAATTTAGATCTCACTGACTCTGTATTTTTAGAAATAATAATAATTTAATTTCAAAGGTAAAACACTAATGTGAATTGTGGTATGATCATTTGAATTACACATGCAATTACTTTTAGTATCTCAATGTGGAAGATACAGGTAGCTTCTTATGGTAAATTTGTAGGCTTAGTAAACTATAATTCAGTATATTAATAGAATATGTGAACAAGAAGCATACATCATTATTGATATTTTTACTTCCTTTTTTTAACAAGAAATATCGAATTAAAGCATTATTGTGAATTGGAATGGGAAAGTATATGAATGGGAAAAGTTTGACACAAAAGAGTAGTAAGGATGGGATGTAGAAGGATCTCTGCTCTAGATAGAAGCTATTGAATAATAAAAAGGAAAGTTACTTTGGACGTGTGTGTCTTCCATAAGGTAGTGAAATGAAGAACGTTTCAGTTTCTGCCATAATTACGATTCTATGATAATGAACTCATTCTTCATTTTGTTCTTGAAGCTCTTGGGGGAAAGAAAGGAGAAACATAATCTCTGTTATATTTCAAATTGAACCTCATTACAAAAAAAAAAAAAAAACCTCAAAATATCGAATTAGGATTATTTCTTAAAAAGTCCATTCTTTTTCCCAATAATTAACAGATAGGTTAGTTGACCCAGAGAATGAGGAAAGGCATGGAAGGTCCTGTTTTTCTTGGTCCTTAACCAATCCAAGAATATAGAGGGAGAATCTTTTTTTTTCCTACTTATTCAATTTTTGAATCAACAACTTTCATTTAGAACCTGAGTTCCTGCTATTAAACTGAATATAGTGAAGGAGTTTACCGAATGCAGTACAATTTGAGAACTTTGACGTATGAGAAGTCAGGCATGTGGCAGTCCAGAGGTAATCTAAGCCCTCTCCCCAGATGCCTCATCCAGTGGGCAATAGTGACCATTGGCTCTCCTGCTAAATTCCTGTCAAAGACCATCACCAGCAACCCAGAAGAAACAAGTCAAATTCATTTGTGGGTAAATGTTCTGTTTGAAAGTATCATTTCTTACCATCCCTGTGGTGCAGATAAACTTACTGCACAAATGTAGTGGTCTTTATCTGCTCTGGCTGTTTAGTGGAAATAGCATCTCCTTAATCTATTCCAGGTTAACCACTGCTCCTCCTTTAACATTTAGCAAGATGCCCTGACCCCTTGATTTTGGCTAGGTGCTCTTCTCTGGTGTTCCCAAGGAAACACGAACGTAACATGTTTACAAGTATCTGTTTTGGGGACTGTTGCCTACTGAACTATAAATTACATGAGGTCAGGGAATATGGCTTCACTTTTAGATTTATGTCATCTCTGATTGATCCTGGGCAATAAGGATTCACAATAGAGCCTGGGTGAATGAATCAACAAATGAATTTCAATAAGTGATTTACTTATAAGGCAAATTAACTAT
This sequence comes from Alouatta palliata, assembly GCA_004027835.1. NCBI lineage: Eukaryota > Metazoa > Chordata > Mammalia > Primates > Atelidae > Alouatta > Alouatta palliata. The sequence goes on along the minus strand of PVKV010009779.1, from coordinate 43,959 downwards.
TACATATTTTAGGAGGCTTTACTAAGATAGATTGAGCTTTCCAATGAATGCATCATTTAAATAACAGTTTTTAAATTAACAAGTTAGAGAAGAGTGATCTAGCAGCTATGGGTCGGCACAGTGTCCTCTTTAACATAATTTTTCATTCAAATTCTTGTTGTGAAAGGATGATGTTGTGAAGGTGTACATCCTGTTTTTTTTAAATAATCCCTGCAATTCCTTTGTTTATTTTTTACTTCTTTCTTTTCAAACTAGGCCTTGGTTTTAAAGCGCTGACATGGGAATGGAAGGTGATAGCAGAAATTCAAAGTAAAGCAGAAAAGGTAATAGATTTTACTATGCTTATTACATCACAAAGATAGATGATAAACCCTTATAGGACTGGTTGAAGAAAGGACAACAAGTACCTAGAATAGGTGTTCTGAAAGAACTGTGTCTCAGGAAGGAATCTGTTTCTGTTTCTATTACATTGAGTTCTAGCCACACAAACAAATCTTCAGACTTATTTAGGGATCTGAGGGCAGTAAGAGAACCCAGGAAGCCAGTGAAGTCCTTGTTTCATGTTTCTCTGTGCCATGTGAGCAAGATTTCATAGCAGAGTAATACACTGACTAATTGGCATGTATAGGCTTAGAGAACCTGGGAACAGCCAGCTAGATTGCTGCAGCCTAGAGCAGTGTCAGAGAGCAGGTGAGGTTTTCGGCTGAGTTGGAAAGCTTGGCTTGAGGGTGTCTCATGGTAGATGGAAGATGCAGCTACAAATGATATCACAACTAAACCTAACGACCAGAAGAAATGGGAGGAAGAGTTGATGCAAGCAAAGAGTAGGGGTCAAAGGCCCCCTCCACAAGTTGTTGATGTTGGAAGACTCAGCCTATCCTCTGCAGACAGTAAATGTCAAAGCTTTCCCTGAGAAAAGATCAGGGGAACTGTGCAGCTTTAACTTGTACCTCAGCTGACTATGATGATCAGAATTGACTTGCTCTCTATCTTTAGTTGTAATGGGGGCTTGAATTACAGAATACTTTTCAGAGAGATCAAAAGTTATGTTTGCACTTCTGAGTTCTAGGTGTGACATTATCTTACTCATTATATTAGTTTCAACAAGATCCAGTTCTCTAAAATGGAAAGGAATATAAATTCATAATAACCTCAAGATGAGGATCAATTAGTCCCACACAGAATAGTCCGTTAACGCTGACAAACATGTTTTTCCCATTTATTGCCAACAACATGTTGTTTCAACACTTTCTCTATATTGCCTATATTAAATTTCTGTCTCTTCTCTGTCTCTCTCTCTCTGTCTCTCTGTCTCATACACACACACGCACGCACACACACACACCCACACTTTACACAATATAGCTCACCCTATTGAAATAACAAATAATATGAAGAAATAACAAATAAGATGAAGAGAAGTACAAAATAAATCACAGAGATAGGATATAGATTGAGCCTATCTCCCTTCAGAGATTTTGTACTTCTCATTTATTATTGTGATTTGAAAGAATTCATTCTTCCTCAAACATAACCTTGTTGATTTTTGCTTAGTAATTGCTGGCAAATGATAAAACCTTGAGGTTGCAGATGACTATTCTACAAAATATTAAATGTAAAAGAGCCTTGATGGCTTAAGTAATCTGTTAATATTAAACAGATTGATTTATTGTAATATTGTTATTTATTGAAGTCATGAGAAGGCAGGAGAGATTACAATGGGGTATTGAATTTTTATCTAGTGAAGGAAGGAATTTTGTTATAAATTTTTAAAATTCAATATTTAAAATTACAGTAACATATCAAGATTCATGTTAGAAGTATTAAAAATTCAAAGATTCAGCCATTTCAGTTGTCAAGATACCATAGCGTGTAGAATCGCAAACTTTAATAAGAAAAAAAGTTTATCAAAAGATGAAATAGCAGGAAGCCCTAGAGTAGGCATAACTGGTGATAGAATGTGTGGTGGTCATTATCACATTCCTTTGCAGGATGCCACACATTCTTGCTTCCTATCATTAACTAATACAAAGTTACTTTTTTTAGGTCTCCTAAATTTTTTGTGTTTAGCAAATATAAAGTTTTAAAAAAGACCATAAAAGGAACATGTTTCCTAAAGTCTTTACTTCTGAACATTAATAAAATATTCTGTCAACATTGTTAACTATTTTTATTTTTAAATATCTCAAGGTTGTACAGTTCACACATGGTATTTACCAATGGATTTTGTAGACTCAATTTACTGAGTAGAAATGTCCTTAGTTTGCAAATAAGTTATCTCATTTTCATTTAACTATGTAATGACCACATAAAAATTGATTATCCTATTATAAAATCCTACTGTGACTGATTTTAATATTCTATATTTTCAGTGATATATGAATGATATAGAAATCAATGTTGTTTTAGTTAATGGAAGTATGAGAGTTGCATTTGATGTTGATTTCTATGTTCCATGAAGAGAAAGAGACTGTGTTAATATATATATTCTTACACTGTCAATATATATGTTCACAGAACATTGTAAAAGGTTAGTTCAATAACTATGTGGACCTATATTCTAAATTATCAGCAAATCATAGCACACAATCAGTTCTCCTACCTATAGTCAAATTAATGTTGATTCCGTTTACGATAGATTTTTTTCCAACCATTTGTAATATTTTCTGGGTTTAGAAATTTCCCAAGTCCTCATAAGTACGGTTTATTTCACTGGTTGATTTTTTTTTATCAATCTCTATGTATCATATTTTGAAATAATAATAACTCAAAAATGTGAAAATATAGAAGATTCATAATAGGCAAATGAAGAGCAGCAGATATATTATTAACATAACATAGAAAATGGTCAGGATCAATTAGTAAAGGTCCTATAGGAGCTTTTTTTTTTTTTTTTTTTACTACTCATAAAAGTTTTCATCTGAACTTTTGTCCAATTATATTTTATATTCTGAAGGAATGGAAACAATCTCTTTTAAAATTTTATAGCTCTCAGGGCCTACACTGAATCTTTCATAAGTTTTACATATTATTCATGTACATAAATTAAATTTATACTGCAATTATTTCTTTAAAATTGGATAGTCTCACCCATTGACAAAGGTTTTAAAAAACTCCTTAACTGTGAAACAGAATTTATTGCATAAAATGCATAGGAACATTCACATTCAGCTATTACACCGCTGGTCCTTCACTTGAATGTGTCTTTTTACTAATTTGTCAAGAAATTGTTGAAGTCTATTTGGTGAGAGAGTAGGGAAGAGAGAAAAAGGACAGCAAATGAGGTTATCAGGGAACATTATAAAAAGAAGGTTGTGTTTGGGAGAGGTGTCAAAATTTGTAAGACTGATTACTGCAAATAAAGAATGCTGTTTGGAGATGAGAAAGTTCTGTGAAGAAAAGTGAGTTTGGAAGTAATAGTTATGAAGTCCTTTGCCACAATTGTATGGTATTTTCCCAAAAGCTTCAAATAAAAGCAGATAAAATGAACTGCAGATTTTTCCATAGATAACCTGTGAAGGGTAGGATTGGAGACAGTTTTGTTGAAATATTTAACTAAGAGATTTAAGGTGGGTCTAGAATTACATGAAGACAGCCTTGTTTAACATTACAATATATAACTAAACTGTAGTATAGTTAGGGTAAATGCCTTTAACTCTTTTCATAAGTTTATGAAAAAGTTTAGAAATAAAACATAAAAATCACATTAAATTGATACTAAACCATATATAGTGCTATATTTATCTACATAAGCAAAAATGTGCATTGTGTCTCTCTTCTACATTCATAATTATATGAAATAAATCAGTTTGTGATATTTTACTTTTTGCTTCAAATAAATCATTAATTTTGAAGAACTTTAGATTACAAATGAATAAGCTTCTATAGATAAACTAAAATGTCGGATTTTGGTGAATGTTTTCACAATCTTGGCTGTTTGGTCCATCAGTTTTTAACAAACCTAGAATTTTTTGTTGTGTTCGTTGTTCATGAGGTTTTCGTGTGTCCCTGTATGTACTCATTCAGTAAATATTTACTGAGTTTCTGGTAGGTAGCAGACATAGTTCTAGACATCCTGAATATAGTCCTGAACAAAACAAATCTAATATCTGTTGTCAGTCTTAGGATCTGATTCTAAATTAGGGGCTCTGTAACTAATTAATCACTCACAAGTCAAACCACTTTTTTACGTATCTTGTTTATAATAGTTAATAGCTGTTACTTGGCCTTTGCTCCTGGGGTCATCCTTGCTCCACTAGAAACAGGCAACTCAATTGAATCACAGCATGTTCCACCTGCAATTGTAGCTATAGTATAGCTAACCTTTAATTTCTAACATCAAGTCTTCATATTCTTTTCTCTACAATATGCCAAAGGATGTCTGGAATCTTAATTCTTCAAAGTGGGCATGACATTGGTTCTAAGTTTGGGCTAACTAACCCAGCATACCATTATGAACGTAGTGAGCTTTTAAGCCTGCAGATTGTCTAAGAGGAACAGCTAAGATTGTGAAAATGGTCACCCAAATCTGACATTTTAGTGTATCTATAGAAACCTACTCATTTTTTATCTAAAGGGGACCTACATCAACACATTTAGCACACTCAAGTACCCTCAAACTCAGTATGTACAAATATGCTCTAGTGTTCGTTATTAAATATGCCCACATTTCCATTTACATCATTCTGATCAAAATAATTTACTTCCGTGTGTGGTTATTTTAAACATTACTTGAAGAATGTAAAGTAATCCTGAAAATGTCAAATAAGTATTACAGTAATTTCACAAAGCTATTGATTCTTTTTAATAAATATACTTGTCTTATAAAATTTATATTATCAAGGAGTCAGAGTGCATTTAAGAAATAGGTTTTTAATTATTGCTCAAAGCGATTAAATATCCAGACCTATGATGAATCAGGACTATGAGTGATCTTAGTATGTGAAATAGTAATGTTTTCTGATGGCTAGAACTGTATCATCTCTGTTGGGAGTTCACTATCTTATTTGTTACAAATAGAATAAAATCTTTTATATGTAATTAAAAAAATATTATTTTAAGATGAAACTTTAGTTCTGCTTTTTGCAGTGTTGCAGAATAAATTCTCCTGATAAAATAACTGTTAAAGGGTCCTTATGATACACTAACACTGCATCCTGGGTAAATTGTGACAAATATAAAGTTTATTGCACTTCAAGAATTGCTGAAATAATTTAAAGCTTAAAGATGCCTAAAATAAAATAAAATGATAAAGCAGTTTTTCCTGAAGGAAAGTGAATATTTCAGTGGTGTGATGGAAAGATAAGTCCGTGGGAATCCGTCAATGTAGAGAAGCTGACATTGAAATTCCTACATTAAGCATGGAACCTTGAAGGGACAAAAATGTTCCCAGTTGATAAAACCTTCTAAAACCAGAAAAAGCAAATGCAAATTGAAATTCAAGAGAAAGCATCTTTCTTTTAGTTCCAAACCAATCTTTCAGATTATATTTTAAAATGAGTTTACATTAGAAAACAAAATTACTAAGCATGGCAGAGGACGAGTAACCATGGTTGAAATACAGGGAAACACAATAGATTTATTTCCTCCAGTGATTTTAGATATTGAAATCATCAAATTTAAGATATAAATTACTTTGAAACATATAAAGGGATAAAAATAAAATGGAACTGATAATAATTATAGGAAATGATCAATAATGTCTTGGTAGATTTAAAAACTATCCCAATATAAATTTTAGATACAAAAAATGTAATTGTAGAAATAATAGTTAAGTGAAAAAGATAGATAAAGTTTAGTAGAGAGTTAGGAACCTGGATGATAGAGTTTCGGGAGCTAACCAGAATGTAATACAAAATAAAAAAGGATGTAGAATAGAAAAGAGTGGTTAAGAAATATATATGCTAAAAGAAATAGTAACAAATATCTAGCTGGAGTTCCGGAGGACAGAATAAAGAAGATGGTAGAATGGCAATATTTAAAAATATAATGGGGGATGATATTCCAGAAGTAACAAAAAATAAATTTATAGCATTAGCTATTCAGGTTCAAAATAAATTCTTATTTAGGTGCTTCTTAGTGAATTTGAAGAACAAAGATAGAATGAAAACCATAAAAGCAGCCAGTGAGAAAATACACATCAATTACAAAAGAATGACAAATATATCGGGAGTAGATAGCTCAAGGGTAAAATGAAAACCAAAGAACAATAGATTAATAATCTTTCAAGTATTGAGAAAAATTAATGTGAACTTTAGAATTTGCACCTGTCAAAAATATCTTTCATGGATGAAGGCAAAATAAATATATTTTTAGACATGCAATAGTTAACACATGTTAATCAAAGAAACGTTTAAAATACATATTTTGGGAAGAAATGAAATGACCCCAGATTCCAGGTTTGAGATGCAAAACAAAAATCATAGGCAAATAACATAAAATAATGTAAATAAAATAATTACTGTTTGTATAAAGTAATAAGTACGAAAAGAATTATTTTTAATTAAATACAAAAGGAAAAATAACGAAAAACCATAGTATATAAGATGGAGTTGATTAGATTTCGAGTATTTGAAAATCCTTTTATTATTTGTGAGAGGGTTTATGATACTTCCTGACTTAAAACATCATAAACCAAAATATTAACATATCTGCAACAAGAAAGAACACTTTAGAGAAGGGTTGAGGATTTCTGAGTTGTCAAACTTTTGTGATCCTTTTATCTCCATTTCAGTTCCTAGTGTACCAGACTTTCCCATTTAACAGTCCCAGTTTCTGCTTAACTGGTAAGTTCAACAGCAGTGAACAGACTGCAGGGTCATATTTTACTTTCTACTTTAGGCTAACTCAGCTAAGTTATCATGATTATAGAAAATAATTTTGTTGTATTTTATCCCTTTGGATAAAAATTTAGAAATTTGGACTTATTTTCATTCCGTTTGCTTCTGCTTTGGAAGGTGAAGTCCTGTCTCCAAATATTTTCTAATTATTTTTCAATATAAACAGTGTTTACATTCTACATTGCTAAAACTTAATAGTGCCCAGTGTCCTGTGTTCATTTTAGAATTATATACATTTTATAATTATAATTACAGACTTTTCTTTTTTCTGAGTGAGATAAAATGTCTTGCTAGTGCTTATTCTCCTAAAATTCTAATATATTTGCATACAAATAAAATTGTTATGACTGTTACAATTATTTTATAAATATTAATCAAATTACCTATATTAGAACTGGTAATCCAGTTACATATTTATGCCTTTACCTTCACTTTGTCAACTTCATAGTATGTGTTATGTCACCTGCCTTGAGGACATCAATGAAATGGATATTTCTAAGTCATTTCTCCAAAGTCTTCAGTCCCAAGTTTTCAAATTGTACTCTCAATTTATTTTGTTTAGTAATTCATTGAGCCCTATGGGTTTAAGTATCATCTTTATGCTGGTAAACACAAAACTCCTAAACTTGAATTCCCCTCCCCTACCAGTCCTGTCATCCTGACCTCTCCATTTGGTGAGCAGTGCTGAGCCGTTATGCTACTTATTCCAGCCATAGCACGGGAGTTTTCCACGGTTCCTCGTTTTCTCTTACTCCTGTCCACATTTGCAAGTCCTATTAAGTATGCATTCAAATAATGTCCTTAATCTTTTTATTTTTCCATCTTTTTATGACTACCTTAGTCCAAAACACTATCATCTGTCACCTAGCTCACTGTAATACCTTCCTACTGCTTTCTCTGCTTCTACTTACGCTTTCCCGTAATAATTTTTTCTTAAACAAGGTAGAGCAGCAGAAACCTCATCACTATTTTTTCATACAAGCCATTAGAATACTACCTCTGATGGTGGTCATTAGATATCTGTTGTATAAAAGATACTTTTCTGCCGTTTTGAATTAATATATATATTTTTTTTACTTATGTGGGAAATTTTGTTAATTTGATTGCTCATTGATAATGGCTAGTGGTCTTATCATCCAAGAATTTAAAATATATATTTCTGACTACATTTGTAAATGTCTTATTAAATGTTTGAATTAATGTAAAACTTCTTGAAATATTGCTCAGAGTAATTTCTACTAAATTAGTTGAACTTTGAGAGCTTCTAAAACCTGCAGATGAATAGTGACTTCTTTCTGTCCAGTCCAAAATAATTTTAATATGACACAATTTAGCCTATTTTTGTAGTACACGGGATGCTTCATAACTTCTAGAATAATAAATTTTAATTTTGAGCACCTTCGCCAAAAAAAGGAAAATGTCAGCACTGATCTAGTTTTTAGTGAATTCCCCTGCAATGAAGGACTGATTGGGCTGTGGTTTTAAAGCTTTATTAATTCTGAGTTTCTAACTCTTTTACTTTCTGGTTTTTTGTGGAGTATTTCTTACAGGTTCTCATATCTTTATTGTAAGTTTTCTTTATGCAGAATATCTTTCTGAAAAGGGTCTCCTTAAAATTTCTAGGCAATATATTTTTCTTTTTACATGTTAAATTAGGGATTTTTTGAAAGTTTATGTATTGAAGAACATACACTGTGAAATAGGAAATTTTCACATATGTATTCCAATGGCAATCAGTTGAACTTTTGAATAAGTACTGTAGAAAAATATTTTATTAATCTGAATGGTGCTTTTACAAATTAAATTCATATAAATGATTCAGATTTTTTACGTTCAACTTTGTCAGGATTTAAAGTATTCTCTTTTTCTGTTCTTTTGGTTTCATTTTAGGTAGTAGTCTTTATAAAGACATTTACATTTTTATAAACTTTCTTGCCTTAGATGTGATGTGATTTGTCATTAAATTAAGTGGAACTACTATATGTTGAACTTTATCATAAACATGTATACAAAATTATACTTTTAAATTTGGTCACTTCCCATGACAAAGCCTATGAAGTAGATTTATTAATATTGTTGTCATTATTTATTTTACAGAACAGAGATTCAAATGGGTTCATGACTTTTCTAAGAAGATAAAACAATGAAGAGGCAGAATTAGATTTGAATTCAGACTGTTCTATGACAGAGAAGGGGAATGCTAATCTAGAAACAGGCATAGACTAACATGCTGTGATGTTTAATTTAACTATGGACCACAGAGCTCCTGTGGAGAGTGTTGACAGGCAACCCACCAAGCTTTTGTGAGTCATGTGCTGCCAAAATTCCCCAGCCCTGATGAAGAGGGATTTGGATCTGACTCAAAATAATATGGTAGGATCCTTAGTCACATAGGCAATCTTCAGACCTGAGTAATAAAGGATAAAAACAAATAAATTTGAGCCCATATTTTCAGAAGTCTCTGCAAGCTAGGTGATCTCACCCTGAAGTGGACTGTGATGATATTACAGCTGCTACTACTCACAGGGAATTTGTTTCCAAAAAAAAAAAAAACACACCTTAGGCAATCTCACTATCTTATGAAGCAATTCATTTCACTGCAAAAGGAATAAGGTCCCAGTTCTCTCACCATTTCCACCACAGTCATGAGAATTCCTATCACAAAGGTGGCAGTCTACAGATTCTCTTACATGCTTTGAATCAGTGGGGCACAGCCTGAAAACTATACTCAGAAATCTAGAGGTTGAAATTTCTTTTTTTTCCTATTCTTAGGGTAGGATATGTTATTTATTTGTTATTGCTACTAAATATATAGTGTGTGTTGATGGTGATCACGTTTAACGTTGTGTCTACTGATTTCAGAAGGGAGAAAAAGAATACCTGGGTGTTTGTCACTGTACTAGAGGAGAGATGAGCCTCCCCTGGATTGAGGATTATAGTAGGACTATTGGCAGGAATCTTTTGAAATGGCATTATGACATTTTTTTTTAGATGAAGGCTTGCATAATTTTGTGTTGTCCCTTGATTAGAAGTGGTGCAGATGCATTTATAATGAGTCCACATAGGAGGGTGATGTTAAGTAAGGGCCATCCTTGGCACTCTGTGCACAGGAAGAAATGTATGTGTGTTGGAAATCCAAGGGTAGAATATTCATCACAATATCTGCCATTTTCATATGCTGCCCCCTAGCCTGATTGAGTCAGTGGTTATAGATAAACAGGTTTAAATTTCATGTATCTTGACTCACTTGAGCATTTGTAATTGGACTTGGGGTGAGACCCTGATCTAAGGTACGCAGTTCATAGACTGACCTACAGAGCATGATGTGGGCTCTTGTGAAAGAATATGATGTGTCTCTCTCTTGTCAATTAAAGCTAGAAAAAAAATGTTTAAATCAGGCTGTAATGTGAATAGAAGGTGAAATGATGGAGAAAATTTATGGAATAAGGATCAATGGCCATTGGTCATCCCAAATCATGAGGAAACAGGAGAGAATTAATAAGGAAAAATAATCAGGTAGAAAATAGCTATGTAGAATGGAAAAGAAGAAGGCAGGTGTTTTACTTACAAAGTCCTTATCAATGAAATAGAGAAACATTTATTTACCAAAAAAAAAAAAAAAAAATGACCATGCAATAGAGTGAAGGTCTATCTCCAGCACCTTTCCACTACTCCATGGACTCATAGAGTTCCTTGAATCCTAAATAGTGTTTCAGTACCAGTTCCTGTGAAGCTAAACCATATTTGAGTAATGTTCTTTGTTTCTTTTTGAATGAGTTACTATTCCTTTCCTCTGAAGAAAGAGAACTAAATCTGAATTACTTAATTTAAACCTACAATTTATTTAAATACTTTGTCAAAGAAAAAAATGCATTGGATAGAATTAAACAGGCAAGGAAGGTTTTATTCAATTGTAACAGAGGTCAAAATTATTGCAGTAAGGGAGATTAACTCAACTCCTCTGAAACAAAAGGCAGGTGAGTTTTTAAGCTCTGGGGTGAGCTAATGGAAAAGTACTAGAGAATGTTGTGGGAGATTGTCAATGTGATTAGCCTATCTGTGTTTGTTAATTGATACTTTTTGAAGTTAGACCCCTACCCCACAACAGAGACTAGTAGATATGGGCTCTATCTTTCTTGATGATTATATTTCAAAGAGATAGCTCTTGGGTGCTTGAGAAGGACATTTTCTGGTTGTAAAATAGAAAAGAAAATGGAGAAAATATTACATCTCAGGAAGCAGAGAAAGAATTTACAGTTGCAAGTGTTCTAAAGTAAATGCTTTAGGAAAAAGAAGGTCAGGGACATATTTTCAGGAAGAAGCCTATCTAAAATTTGCCTAAGCCGAGGTAACGTTAAGGTTAATGCTGTCTTACTCAATTATCAAAGTAATTCATAGAGCTAAATGGTGTTGCCAACCATACTTCAGAATGGCAAGAAGCAGAAGGAATGTAAGCACCTTGGCAGCTAGAAGTCTGTATTTTTTCCCCAATATGCCATCATTAAGATGTTATAATTTTCTGTCTTTTGAGAACTACCAGGAACATCCTTTGACCCATTTTAGATGGGGTACACACACATATTCATTCATTCATTTGTTCATTCATTCATTCATTCATTTGACAAATATTGAATATCTGCAATCTACCAGATACTGTTCTAAGCACTAGGGATATGTTCATGAGTGAAGAAAATGTTCAAAATTCTCCATACTAATGAAACTGACATTCTAGTGGGAAAGCAACAAATAGTAACCAAAATAAGTAATAAAAGTGTGAAGTATGTAGATGGTATTAAGTTTTACAAAAAAAGCAAGGAAGGAGACTATACCATATCTACAACAGTTACAGTCCAATATTTGGACTCTTAACCACTCCAGGGCTATTCCATGCGCATTCCCTGGGTAATTACCAGGTATGAGACAACACAAATGAGATGGGGAAATAACAAAATTGGTGTATATTACACACTTTTGACATCTATTTCTATACTATAAAGTCTCATTATTTAGCATAAATTTTCAAATTAACTGACTTAATTTAGGATATTTAAATGCATATTAAAATATTTTGAAAGGCTATAACATATTAGTATTGGTTTACTTTGATTGGAAGGTTTTGGGTCATATTTTAGTCTATACTTTTTCATATTTTCTAAATTTTCATCAGTGGGCATATTTTTACCTTAATAATTAGAACATTTTTTATACTTTGAAATTTTAACTTTAATCATCATAATTATGATAATCATTTTTCATACTAAGCACTTTCATTTTTATCATCTTATTTAAACCCTCAAAAATGAATCTAGGGAAACTGACGCTAGAATATAAAAGACCTACTGTGTACATTAAAATTTTGATAAGAGAAAATTGAAAGTGTTTAATGTGAAGACTGGCATCATATTTATTTAAAAAAACAAGTTGTAAGTTACACCCAAGGTGGAATAATTTGGGGAGGATCTAGAGTTGACCATTGCACTGATGGAGGGAGTCATGAGTATAGTATAGAAGGAAGGAAATATTGGGGCTTTGCCGAAGAGAAAGGCTAAGAAGACATTTTGGAAAAAGTGATAACCAATATTTCATTTAACTCACACTTTTGTAATAGAGGTGTCCAATCTTTTGGCTTCCATGTGCCACATTGGAAGAAGAATTGTTTTGGGCCACACATAAACTACTTTAACAATAACGATAGCTAATGAGCTGAAAAAACAAAACAAAATCTCATAATATTTTAAGAAAGTTTACAAATTTGCATTGGGCCACATTCAAAGCCATCCTGGGCTGCATGTGGCCCACATGCTGAAGGCTGGACAAGCTTGATAGAGAACAACCTTATATTCCTAAGTGGGAAGGCTCCAGGTTGAAAACTCTCAAGACTCTGAGCTTTCTATCATCTACAAGTTCCAAATGCTTATATGGATAAACTCCATCCTCATATATGCTTAACATTTTTACAGTGAGATTTCAGATTATTTTTATGTATTTTTCAAATTATAATAAAAAGTCATCAGTTTTATAAACAAAAGAAAATCATTAAAAAACCATCATCTGATAGTTGATTGAAATATTATACTTTTGCTTTAGGGGAGCCATTGTAGTTGCAGGAAGTTGTGTCCTATTAGTTTCACCTCCATTAAGGCTTTTAACCCAAAAATATTCCTCTTTTTAAATAATGTCAAAACAATTTCCAGTAAATTAACACTAGATACAAGGAAAATAATTATATAATTTTCTTCCAATTTGTTGAGAAAGGAGGCTCCACAGCCTTTCTTCTACATATGATCAATTTTGAAAAACAATGGTATGTGGTTGTGTAGTCGCATATGTCTCTTAATTGACTGGTTAGCTATTTACTTTTCTGCTTGTTGATGACTTTCCTAATTGAATAGAAAACCTATAGCTACCCACCACAATATAAAATATTGAAAAGTGATGGAGAAAAAGCACTTTACTAGTCTCTTGGGAAAGAAAGTTGCATATTGTATCTGTAATTATTTTGCTCTCTGAAGAAATATATCAGGCTGCTGTTTCTACATTAATTTTCTGGATATCGTGTGACCCATTACTTTAATGTCAACAGAAACAAGCTCTTATAGCATTTTCTTGCCTTTTTATGCTCTAGTTAACCTGAGGGACCTTTAAGCTATAATTTGTAGAGAAAGACAGCAGCATGACACAAAGGAGGTAGAGATTGATTTGTAACTCATGTAAGGCATGCAGAGTAACAAATCGCGGACTAAAGCAATGGGGGTGGAAAAGAAAAATATGCACCCATCACACTACCTAAAAGTGACATGTAGTGGGATGTTGATTTAATAAATGTCATGAAATTTCAAGTAGACCAATACTTAAAGCCCGGATGAGAAACATAACTAATTGTTTATCCATTCAGTGGCTGCTTATGGCTCAACTATAATGTGTCAGACACTGTGCTATGCAATGGAGATACATGAGTGAGCAGAGTACATGTGGTTTCTGCATTTACCTAGGATATAAAATGAAATAATGTATTGTGAAAACGTTTGTAGACTATACTTTAAGAGCTGTACAAGAGCATCTCATTTTCCTTTGGGAGACCCTAGAACAAAAATGCATAAAAAATAAAGTGGTTAAGTAAGCAGAAGGTTTAGGGAGCATTAGAAAGAGGTAGTTATGTAGGAAGGAGAGAGAGAAAAGAAGTAATATGGACCTGAAGGAAGTTCAGGATGACTAAAATATGGCACGTGTTGAGACAAGAGTGGAGAGCCACGAGGGGAGGCAGGTGGCAGGCTTTGTAAGACCTGTTAAATTACAACTGACACCCAAATAAGTCCAAGTGCATTCTTCTTTCTATGATTATTTATCAAATCTCTACATTGTTTCAAGCTGTTTAAGATACAAAGGTAAAAAAGAGTGATTTTTTAATCTATAGCATCTCCACTTTGGTGTAATGGAAAGTGAAATAAAAGGACAACAGTAACACAGAGTGGAAAGTGATATGATTTTAAAAGCCAAAAGCTGCTAAAGAAGCAGAGGAAGGGAAGTGAGGAGGAAGGTCTAGAGCCTGAGAAAGAGATAGAGGTGATTCTTGGGTTAAGTCAAAGGCCATGGAAAGCTGGTGAAGCAGAGGAGAGAAGTACAGTTAAGGCAGTGGGACCAACATGTCCAATGGCTTAGAAGCACGAGGAACAAGATTTGTTTAGAACTCCATTGGGAATGCTTTCACTACAGCAGCATTTTTAAAAACGTACCCCAGTAAACAATCTTCAAAAGGCTCTGGAGACACTCTACTCCCTTCTTGGAAAGTTACAATGCCTATTACCACAGTAAGGGATCTGAAAACAGCCACAGTGAGGAGCTGTTTAACTTTATTTCATACGGTGTTTTTCAAAACAATTAGATCACAGAAATTTCCTCACTGTCTTCTTTTAGTTTAAAACCTATTAACATCCATTAAATGCACTTTGAAATTGACATTAGAACCCAGAGTGGGTGGTGGAGGGTGTCAGAGGACGGGGCTACAGAAGAAGGTCAGATAATCAAGACCTTGGTCTATGAGGCAGGTTATTAGAGTAGAACACATCTATTTCCTTCCAGGTGGAAGGTACTCATTGATGTGACACATTCAGTTTACTGACTCCACAATAATGGGGTTGTGGGGAGTGACTCACATGAGAGGTAAATTTAGGAGGCGTTAAATGAGAGTATTATAGCTCTACCATTCCTCTTCTTAGAGTGTGCTGCCAGCTGAGGGCACCTTCTCCACGTCGGAAGACTTGCTGTAGTTCAGCACCACCTGGGTCTGGGAGGGTAATTTTCCTATTTTGGGATTCAATATTAAGAGGTACACTTAACTGCAAGAATAAACAATATTTCCAACATAGCTTCGTTGGCAATAAAGGGGATAAATTAATTATCCATTCTTCATTCATTTTATTTCTCAATGTCTTCAAAATTTTTTATAGGCAAAGAGGTGATATGTGGTGACCTTCATGAGATCCAGATATTAAGGAATTTTGTCTTTATCCTCTAGATAATTGGGAACCACTAAAGTATTTAACAGAGGAGTGACATTGCCAGATTTGCATTTGGCAGCTTAGGTAGCAGCATAGAAGATATATTGAAGGAGGAATAAAGAGAGTCTGAGAAACCAATCTAAAGGACAGCAGTAATCCAAGCAAGAATATTTCAGATCTTGAACTACATCAATGGCAGTAATTCATTGGAGAAGGGGATGAATATAGAATATGTATTGGAGGTCAAATGAACAGAATTAGACTGATTAGATGTATAATGTTTGAGAGAGACAGTCTAGGACAACTCTCATATTTCTGAATAGAGCTGGGTTGCATTTATTTTGGTGGAAATGAAAAATTAGATCTAGCAGACTGAGTGGGCATGCCTTAGGAACCCAGCTGGAGATGTCTAGGTGTCCATTGTATATATTTGTCTGCATTCCAGAGACATTTATTGTCTAGAGATATAGAGACATGGCAGCTGTTCATTAATTAGGGGTACTTGATGTCATGACATCAATCAGGTTCTTTAGGAGGGTGTGTGGAACAATAATACCACCCAGTATCAACACTGAATACTTAATACATGCCCACTCTGCCAGCACTACATTAAACACTTTACACACCTGGTCTCGTTTAATTCTCATGACAACTCTTTAAGGTGAGCGCTATTACACTATTGTCTCTTTACAAATGAAACTTGGGAAAATGGAAGGACTAGGAATGGCATCTTAGAAAAACTAACATTTAAGAAAAAGTTGGAGGGAAGAAATAATAAGAAAAGAAAAAGTGGTTGAGGAGAAAAGAGTTTCTAAGATGAAGCATGGTGCTGAAATAAAAGCTGTTCAACAGTTTCAAATACCTCCTAGAAGTTAAGTAAAATCTCGTTGATTTGGCAACTAGGAATCAATTTATTGTGTTCATAAACCTTCCCATGAGATATATACATACATATATACATACACATATATCTCAAATATATATATTTGAGATAGAGTTTCAGTTTGTCACCCAGGCTGGATTGCAGTGGTGCGATCTCCACTCACTAACCTCTGCCTCCTGAGTTCAGATGATTATCATGCCTCAGCCTACCAAGTAGCTGCAAGTAGAGGTATGTACCACCACACCCAGCTAAATTTTTGTATTTATAGTAGAGATGGGGTTTTGCCATGTTGGCAAATCTGGTCTCAACTCCTGACTTCAAGTGATTCACCCACCTCGGCCTCTCAAAGTGATAGAATTACAGGTGTGAGCCACTGCACCTGGAGTCCCATGATATTTTAAAAATACTTGACAAAATACACCTGTATTCAGTAACATACATAAGTGGTATTTGTAGCTTGCTATTTTAATTTTTACAGGGGATGTATATTAAAAGAGTTTTGCTATGTAATGCTCTTTGACAAATTTAACTTTAATCAGACTTGGGGGTTAAGGTTAAGCTTGCTATGGGAATAAAGAACAGAAAACCACAGGCTCTCATTCTCTTATTGTTTATTCTATCGAGGGTCAAATTCAGGAGTGTAGTGCACAATAGCAATTATACGTCAGAAACTCAGCTCCCTGTCAAAATTCTACTCAGAAACTAAATAGAAAAAAGGAAAATTCTATATGAATTTGGGGGAAAAGACATGGTCCATAACCCTAGAATTTGACGAAAATCACCTACCTTAAAGTCAGATTGATTATTAAAGAAATTAGCACCAATCAAAACTTGTAAGGCACAGAGCTAAATGAGCATATGACCCTGTGCGTAGGGGGAGTTATTAGGATGCTAAATCTTAGAGCAAGCCTCCGCATGCATGAGTTTTAATGAAGCAGATGTACAAGCAGATGAACATTATTTTAAGAAACAATCCTCTCCAAAAACCAAGATAATATTGCAGTTTTATCAGCAATTGTTTACATACCATTTGATTTCTAGATTTAAAGTTGATTAACAATGCACTTTCTTTTATAATCCGCTTCTTTTATTATTGGTCTGGCTGGCTAAATAATTTATGCTACGAGATTTTGTGTCTGTGTGTTCCTTCTGAAAATGGTAGAGAATGATATTTACAATAAATATGGAGCTTACACAATGGGAAACAAGGCAGAGAAATCTTAACATCAATGGCAGAGTTAATGTAGAATTGCAGAATGTAGGTCAAAAGTAATAGGGATAAGGTTACCATTTGGGCAAAGTTAAGAAATATATAGTATCTTGCATTATGACTGTCCTGTTACTTGGAGTCGTTAACAACTGACTATACATAGAGACACATTTGGTATTCCTTCACATTCAGCAGAATGCAGCTGAATAAGCTTGGCAGATATAAAAAACATTATTTATGTTCCTTTCTCTGCCCTTCCCCACCCCCTTTTGGAAGTGCCTATACACAGGGGCTTTGCCTGGAGATTTCCCAGAACTTCTCCTCCTCCCGAACAAACTCAGGCAGGGCAGAGGGGTCTCAAAATCCTATGGATTTGGTTGTGAATTTGGAGTCTCAATAATTTATCTGTTTTCATTCCTAGCACATTTGCCTATTTTTTCTTTTATTGTTCAAAACAGTCTATTTAATTTCTGAAATGCAAAAGAATGTTTGGCATGCATAAATAGCTGCGATTTCTCTCTCTGATATATCTTACAATGTTAGAGTATACCAAAAAGGAACCATATATTCTTGTCAGTAGCATGGGCTTTGGAGTCAGGCAGACTAATTCTGGATTTACTGCTAATTGCTCTTATGAGTATGGGCAAGTTACTATACCACTGATTCTTTTTTTTTTTTTTTTAATTTCTAAAGTTGGGTTAATGATGTTTAGTATATATTCATAAAAGATATAAGGAGTTACTGTGTACAAAATGCTTAAGACAGTGTCTAATCCTCAGAAGATACTCAATAAAGGGAGCCTGCCTTAGAGTTGAGCTCTCTTGAGTCCAACTACCTGGGATAAAGTCTGGATTCCATACTTAGCAGCTATAACTTTTGCTAAGTTATATAACATCTCTATGCCTCCATTTCCTTGTTTGCTAAGAGGGATTCGTAATAGGATCTACTGTGTAAGTTCATGAGAAAATTAAGGTTAATATATAAAGCTCTTAGAACAGTGCTAGACATAGTAAAATCTCAATAAATGTTTTTGGTGGAATTGATTATATAAAAATTATTATCAGTGTGTAGTGCTGTCAAAGGTATAATAGAAAACTATAATGAAAACTTGATTTCTATCCAAGGAAGCTTGTGATAAACAGCAAATGTATTCATTATTAAGGGTTCACTTTCCTTTCCTCATTACTTTTGAACTCTGTTCATTACATTCAAACTTTGTCTAGTGCTTTGAAATGTGAAGATCAATATAATTTCAATGATTTCATCAACATTATGCAGTAGGTCCCCCTCTGAGCCTGGGGGAGATGGGGATTTAAATCCAGAGACAGATGTGTCTGTGGTCCTACAGCAAAGTAATGGATGCTCTGTATTGTGTTTATGGACTTTTTAGACGGAGTCCACTGCTTAGTCTAATTAGTTCACAGTCCTACATAAAGAATGTGAGCATGCTATCAGTCCAAGGGTTTATATAAACTACAAAGAGAGCGAGCAAGAACTAAAACAAAACCATTTTTTAATGAACATTTTATATTGTTATGCCAGTTATGTCATGCAGAAAATAACATACCTCATTTTCCAAGCAATTTAATGGTCTGGCAGCTATCATTTGGTAGGATCAAGATATAAATCTGCTTTTGCACAATTTGAGGAAGGCTTATGGAATCCATTATTTATTTCATTTTTTTTGTAAGATCTAAGTAATTTTTTTGTAGTTAATGAGCTGCCAAACATTTAGTTTTCTTAGTAAAATCTGAATATATCATTTTACTTGCTGAATTTTGATGGATGCTTATTTGCATTAGATAATAAAAGTTAGTATTGAATTTCAGATCTGTGCAGAATCAGTTTCTATTAGTGCCTGCCGTAATCCTTGCTAGTGCATAATCCTTCAGGCTATATCTTATAAACACCAGTGGCCTTTCTTGATTTCAATGAGGCAGAGAAACATTGGTTTAGTTCAGCCCTAAAACTGAATCCCTCATATAATTTCTAGGAGTTTTCATAGGATATAAAAAAAGAATGGGGCTGAATCAGAGATTCTTTGTCTAGCTCTTATGGAAAGTAGAATTAAAAGAATAAAGTTCTAACTAACGAAATACAACACAGTGCAATGGACAGTAGAGCTCTTGCTATAGCTCCTTTGTCTTGGAGGGATTTTCATGGCTGGGGTGGGAGAGGATGAGAGGGGAAGGATCTTCTACTTGGATGTCTTTCTTCACCTTTGGGGCATGATAAATCTGTGTTACACATTTTAAGGTAGTGATGCTAGATGCCCAATATTTCATTTGCTATAGTTGGACTGCTGCTGTGGAAGTTGCTTTTTTGGACTCAGTTTCTTAGGTTATCTCAGTAGCTCCTCTGCAGCCAACCTGAGGCAAGAGGTCTATCCCTGGAAAGCATCCTGGCTCTGTCAGGGCTGACAGTTCCTGGGTTTGCATTTCTACTTTTGTGGAAATAGTGTTATAAAAACACTTATTTCTAAATGCAACTTAAAAGAACAAATTCTTCTGCATTTTAATTTTATTTTAAAAAATTATTTTTATATATATTATAAAATATATTAAAATATTATGTCTGTCACAGGTATAGATTATAAAAGAATGGAAAAAGCACAAAGAGCTTTGATCTGCTTTTTACAATACATTTTTCTTTGTCCGTAGCCTATAAGATCATTTTTATCATAAAACAAATCTCATCAACCCCATCTAAAACCCTAGTAGTGAAAAAGAAAAACAAGTATATAAATATCCTCTATGACTTCATTTGTTTCAGAACAGCATTTGACATAAAGGTCGACATTGACTAAGCCCTTGCATTATCAATATATTATTCTAGAAAAATGTTGTCAACAACATAAAACAATAGGATGTTTTAAAATTATTAATAATTTTATACTCTGCTTTAAAGATAGTCTTTGAGGAAGACTGTCTCTAAGGAAGTACCTTTAAAAGTAAAAATATAATTCTGTAATGCTGTCTGCATGGTAGAATCAAAAGACGCTGAGTCTTGAACAAATAAGGGGTAGGGGGAATATTCTTGAATTAACCGAAAGTTCATTTATACCTTTTTTAAAAGCAGAAAATATAACCAGACACAATGCCCCATGTCAGTTACACATTCCAGGATGTATTGTAGTGGAGAATACTATTTGATGATTGGCAGTGTAAAGATGAAAGTGGATATACACATCATGGAACTACAATAGGGTATATTTTCTGTAACACAAACATCTTGTGTTTAGGAATTCGCTTAACTGCTCGAACAAAAAGATCTTAAAATGAAGTGACATCTTCAGTGTTGTCTTCATTGTTGTCATCATCATCATCATCTAGAGTTTATTTTTCTCTTGTGTGACAGATCAGAGAAAAGAGGTGCGGGCTGGAGGGAGCCAATTCTTAATGAGGCTATTCAAGGACTACATTTGCTTCCATTATGTTGCTCCATTGTTTCCTAGGATATGGTCCTGGAGTCAAGGGAGAATGACAGGTTACCTTCACATACATTTTATAGCCTGCAAGCAAAAAAGAAAAAGTGGAAATGAAGGAAAACTGTTTACCTTTTATGCATATAATATGGAAACTACTCACATCACCTTCATTTAGTGTTTTGGCAAGAACTTACAATCATAGATGAACCAGTTAAAAGTGAGGCAGTTATTTAGTTCTACCACTAAATTTATTAAAGGTAGACTGATTCTTTGCAATCTGTCCTATATGTCTTAATAACAAGCAAGGTTGAAGAATATCTTGAACTCCCGACCTCAGGTGATCCACCTGCCTTGGCCTCCAAAGTGCTTGGATTACAGGCGTGAGCCACCGCACCCGGCCTAAGGTTGAAGAATATCAAAAAGGACTAATAAAATTATATGCATGACCAGTTTAAGAAAATAGAGAATATGGACAGCAAAATTAATAAAACAACAATTGAGTGCACATAAAAGCAGCATAAAGTTTTAAAAACAGGAAAAATAGAGATCTTGAATTGTTAAAAATATTAAATTTGATGAGTTTTAGATTGAAGAATTCCCTGAGGATTTTAAACCGATTTCTACAATACTCAGTAGAACTTATTCAGACAATGTATTTTGTCAGATATGCCTTACAAAAGTAACTCAGCTTACATAAGCATGTATCCACGTCTAAGTACTGAAGAACATAATGTCATATTGTTAAAACAGAGTACACATTTCACTAGTTTATTCAACATTGCGAAGCTTTTGAACAAACAAGGTCTAAAACATAATCTTATGTTCTTATTTTTTGTCTACTCTGTTTGCATGAGTTAGAAATTTAAAATCAAGAGTAAAACTAAAGACAAAGTATAATAATACCATTTCATTAGATAAAGAAACAATTTCAAACTTAGGTGATGGTGTGGGAGAATTACTCTGAACAGGGACTCTTCATGGAGTCCAGAGATACTGGAAGTGTTCAAACACATACAAAAACTTTCTAAAACACAATCTTAGATTATTATTTTTTACCTACTTCTCCTTTCGCTTGAATTAGAAATTTAAAATAAAGAAAAAACTAAATCAAGAGAGCATAGAAGAACTTTTCTAAATTTGGGCAATAATGCTGAGATATAATTAATACTCAGAATATTTTGAAACAGAAAATGATAAATGATTATAAATTGCAGCTAATGGTATTTCAATTCATTGAATTTATTCAATTATTTGATTTATTAAAGATTTGTAATAGTAAAATTGTGTTTAATCACTAAAGTTTATTTTCTTGCTGCTCTCATCATTTTAAATATTCCAAACTGCTTTAAGTATCTGCTTAACTTGGAGAAATATTAACTAGCATAAAGTTTATTCTTTTAAAATTATGCTGATAATTTTGTGTCAGTTTTCCCTGTTGATCATAAATTGACAAAAATAGAGAGATTTTTGATTTAATAATAGATGTTATCTGAATCCATTTGTGCTGCTGTAACAATATACCGTAACTGGATAATTTGTTAAAAAAAAAAAAATGAAATGAATTTTTCCAGAGTTCTGTAGCCTGGAAAACCCAGAATAAGGTGCTGGCTGGTAAGAGCCTGATCTCTCTGTTCCCAAGATGGTGTGCCTTGATGCTGCTTCCTCTGGAAAAGTGGAATGCTGTCTTCATGTGACAGAAGGCAGAAGGGTAAGAGGGAGAGAAGTGCTATGGTTTGAAAGTATCCTCTCCAAAATTCAGGTGTTACCAATGTGATTGTGGTAAGAAGTGAGACCTTTTAGAGATCATTAACACAAGGACTCCTCCCTTCCTGAATGGGATTAGGTCCCCTTATAAAAAAGTCTTGACAGAGAGAGTTTGGCTCATTTTTCCTTTCTGCCTTCTGCACAACAAGAGGCCCAGCATTCCTGTCCTTCGAAGGATGCAGCTTTCAAAGCATCATTTTGGCGGCAGAGAGAGCAACCTTCACCACACACCAAATTACCCAGTCTTAGATATTAATATTTTGTTATAGTCGCACAAAAGAACTAAGACAGATGTTTTCTTGATTAGAAAGATTAAAAAGTGGATTGAACTAACAAATGTGCAATATTTTGGTATTAATAACATCCATTTCTGAGATAAGCTTTGTAACATAATTTGAAATCAGGAAGTGTGATATCCCCAGCTTTGTTTTTCTTGCTCAAGATTGCTTTGCTGAGTCAGGATATTTTCTGCTTCCATATGAATTTTAGAATTGTTTTTTTCCATTACTTTAAAAAAATAGAATTTTGATAGAGATTGTATTGAATCTGTAGATCACTTCAGGTCATATAAAAATTTAATATTAATTTCTTCAATCCATGAACACAAGATATCTTTCCATTTACTTGTGTCCTCTTCAGTTTCCTTATTCAATGTATACAGTTTTCAGTGCACAAATCTCTTACCTTGTTGGTTAAATTTATTTCTAAGTATTTAAAATATTAAGTATTTTTTTGTTGCTATTGTAAATGACAGTTTTCTTAATTTCTTTTTTAAGATAGTTTATTATTAGTGTATGAAAATGCAACTGACATTTGCATGTTGATTTACTAAATTTGCTTATTAGTTCTACCCATTTTTTTGTTGGAGTTTTTAGGGTTTTTTTAAATGTGAGACTATGTCATCTGCAAAAAGAGATAATTTTACTTTCTTATTTGAATGTCTTTAATTTCTTTTTCTTGTATAATTACTCTTGCTAAAACTTTCTCTACTATGTTGAAGACAAGTGAGCATTCTTGTATTGTTTTTTATCTTAGAGGAAAAGATTTCCACATTTTACTGTTGAGCATAAAGTTAGCAGTGGACTTGTGATATATGGCCTTTATTGTATTGACATACTTTCCTTCTATACCAAATTTGTTGAGAATTTTTATTTTTGAAAGAATGCTCAATATTATAAATGCTTTTTCAGCATCTATTGAGATCCTATAATTTTTAGCCTTCATTCTGTTAGTGTAGTATATTACATTATCGATTTTGCATATATTGAATCACCTTTTTACCTCAGGAATCAATCCCACTTAATTATGTTTTATGATCTTTTTAATATGATATTGAATATGGTTTGCTGATATTTTATTGTTGTTTTTTTTGCATCCATGTTTATTAGTGCTAATGGTCTGTAATTTTATTTCCTTGTAAAGCCTTTGTCTTTAGCATCAGGGTAATGCTGGCCTCCTTAAATGAGTTTGGAAGTGTTCTTTATTCTTCAGTTGTTTGAAAACAGTTGAGAAAGATTGGTATAAATTTTTTTTTCTTTTTCTTTTTTTATTGTACTTTAGGTTCTGGGGTACATGTGCAGATCGTGTAGGATTGTTGCATAGGTACACACATGGCAATGTGATTTGCTGCCTCCATCCCTCCATCACCTGCATCTGGCATTTCTCCCCATGTTACCTTGTTATCCCGCTGTCCCTGCCTTCCCCCTCCAACAGACCCCAGTGTGTGATGCTCCTCTCCCTGTGTCCATGTGTTCTCATTGTTCATCACCCACCTATGAGTGAGAATATGCGGTGTTTGATTTTCTGTTCTTGTGTCAGTTTGCTGAGAATGATGGTTTCCAGATTCATCCATGTCCTTACAAAGGACACTCATCATTTTTTAATGGATGCATAGTATTCCGTGGTATATATGTGCCACATTTTCCTTGTCCAGTCTATCATTGATAGGCATTTGGGTTGGTTCCAGGTCTTTACTATTGTAAATAGTGCTGCTATGAACATATGTGTGCGTGTGTCTTTATGATAGAATGATTTATAATTCTTTGGGTATATACCCAGTAATGGATTGCTGGATCAAATGGAATATCTATTTCTAGGTCCTTGAGGAAGTGCCACACTGTCTTACACAATGGTTGAACTAGTTTACACTTCCACCAACAGTGTAAAAGTGTTCCTATTTCTTCACATCTTCTCCAGCATCTGTTGTCTCCAGATTCTTTAATGATCACCATTCTAACTGGCGTGAGATGGTATCTCAATGTGATTTTGATTTGCATTTCTCTAATAATCAGTGATGATGACCATTTTTTCATATGTTTGTTGGCCTCATATCTTTCTTCTTTTGAAAAGTGTCTGTTCATATCCTTTGCCCACTTTTGGATGGATTTGTTTGTTTTTTTCTTGTAAATCTGTTTTAGTTCCTTGTCGATTCTAGATATTAGCCCTTTGTCAGATAGGTAGATTGCAAAATTTTTTTTTCCATTCTGTTGGTTGCCAGTTCACTCTAATGATTGTTACTTTTGCTGTGCAGAAGCTCTGGAGTTTAGTTAGGTCCCATTTGTCTATTTTGGCTTTTGTTGCCAGTGCTTTTGGTTTTTTAGTCATGAAGTCCTTGCCTATGCCTATGTCCTCAATAGTTTTGCCTAGGTTTTCTTCTAGGGTTTTTATGGTGTTAGGTCTTATGTTTAAGTCTTTAATCCATCTGGAGTTAATTTTAGTGTAAGATGTCAGGAAGGGGTCCGGTTTCTGCTTTCTGCATGTGGCTAGCCAGTTTTCCCAACATCATTTATTAAACAGGAAATCCTTTCCCCATTGCTTGTTTTTGTCAGGTTTGTCAAAGATCAGAAGGTTGTAGACATTTGGTGTTGCCTCCAGGGTCTCTGTTCTGTTCCATTGGTCTATATCTCTGATTTGGGACAAGTACCATTCTGTTTTGATTACTGTAGCCTTGTAGTATAGTTCGAAGTCAGGTAGTGTGATGCCTCTGACCTTGTTTTTTTTTTTTTTTTTTTTTTTTGTTTAGGATTGTCTTGGCTATGCTGGCTCTCTTTTGGTTCCATATGAAGTTTAAGGTGTTTTTTCCAGTTCTGTGAAGAAGGTCAATGGTAGCTTGATAGGGATAGCATTCAATCTATAAATTACTTTGGGCAGTATGGCCATTTTAATGATATTGATTCTTCCTAACCATGAGCATGGAATGTTTTCCATCTGTTTATGTCCTCTCTTATTTCCTTGAGCAGTGGTTTGTAGTTCTCCCTGAGGAGGTCCTTTACATCCTTTGTTAGTTGTATTCGTAGGTATTTTATTCTCTTTGTAGCAATTGTGAATGGGAATTTGCTCATAATTTGGCTCTTTGTTAGTCTGTTACTGGTGTACAGAAATGCATGTGATTTCTGCAAATTGATTTTGTATCCTGAGACTTCGCTGAAGTTGCTTATCAGTTTAAGGAGATTTTGGAATAAGATGATAGGGTCTTCTAAATACACAATCATGTCATCTGCAAATAGAGACAATTGGACTTCCTCTTTTCCTAATTGAATATCCTTTTTTTTTTTTCTTACCTAAGTTCTGGCTAGAACTTCCAATACTATATTGAATAGTAGTGGTGAGAGAGGTCATCCTTTTCTAGTGCCAGATTTCAAAGGAAATGCTTCCAGTTTTTGCCCATTCAGTATGATATTGCTTATAGGTTTCTCATAAATAGCTTTTATTGTTTTGAGATATGTTCCTTGGATACCTAGTTTATTGAGAGTTTTTAGCATAAAAGGCTCGAAGGCCTCTGAATCTGTTGAGATAATCATGTGGTTTTTGTCTTTGGTTCTGTTTATGTGGTGGATTACGTTTATAGACTTGCATATGTTGAACCAGCCATGCATCCCTGGAATGAAGCCTACTTGCTCATGATGGATAAGCTTTTTGATATGCTGTTGTAATCAGTTTGCCAGTATTTTATTGAAGGTTTTTGCATCTATATTCATTATGGATATTGGCCTGAACTTTTCGTTTTTTGTTGAGTCTCTGCTGGGTTTTGATATCAGGATGATGTTGGTCTCATAAAATGATTTGGCAAGGATTCCCTCTTTTTGGATTGTTTGAAATAGTTTCAGAAGGAATGGTACCAGCTCCTGTTTGTACATCTGGTAGAATTCAGCTGTGAACCCATCTGGACCTGGACTTCTTTTGGTTGGTAGGCTATTAATTGCTGCCTGAACTTTAGTCTTTGTTATTGTTCTATTCAAGGTTTCGACTTCTTCTTGGTTTAGGCTTGGGAGGGTGCAAGTCTCCAGGAATTTATCCATGTCTCCCAGGTTTACTGGTTTATGTGCATAGAGTTGTTTGTAGTAATCTCTGATGGTAGTTTGCATTTCTGTAGAATCTGCGGTGAGAGCCCCTTTATCGTTTTTTATTGCATCTATTTGATTCTTCTCCCTTTTTTATTAATCTGGCTAGCGGTCTATTTTGTTATCTTTTCAGAAAACCAGCTCCTGGATTTATTGATTTTTTGAAGAGATTTTGTGTCTCTATCTTACTCAGTTCTGCTCTGATCTTAGTTATTTCTTTTATTCTGCTAGCTTTTGAGTCTTTTTGGTCTTGCTCCTGTAGCTTTTGCAATTTTGATGATAGGCTGTCGATTTTAGATCTTTCCTCACTTCTCATGTGGGCCTTTATTGCTATAAATTTCCTTCTAGTCACTGCTTTAAATCTGTCCCAGAGATTCCAGTACATTGTGTCTTTGTTCTCACTGGTTTCAAAGAACATCTTTATTTCTGCCTTCATTTCATTGTTTGTCCAGGCGACATTCAGGAGCCAGTTGTTCAGTTTCCATGAAGCTGTGCAGTTCTCAGTTAGTTTCTTAATTCTGAGTTCTAATTTGATTGTCCTGTGGTCTGAGAGACTGTTTGTTATGATTTCCATTCCTTTGCATTTGCTGAGGAGTGATTTACTTCCAATTATGTGGTCAATTTTAGAGTAGGTGCAATGCAGTGCTGAGAAGAATGTATATTCTGTGGATTTGGTATGGAGATTTCTGTAGATGCCTGTTAGGTCTCCTTGATCTGGATCTGAGTTCTAGTCCTGGATATCCTTGCTAATTTTCTGTCTCATTGATCTGTCTAATATTGACAGTGGAGTGTTAAAGTCTCCCACTATTATTGTGTGGGAGTCTAAGTCTCTTTGTAGGTCTTTAAGAACTTGTTTTAAAGTTCTGGGGTTCTCCTGTATTGGGTGCATATATATTTAAGATCCTTAGCTCTTCTTGATGCATTGATCTTTTACCATTATGTAATGCTCTTCTTTTTCTCTTTTGATCTATGTTGGTTTAAAGTTTATTTTATTAGAGACTAGGATTGCATCTCCTGCATTTTTTTGCTCTCCATTTGCTTGCTAAATCTTCCTCTATCCCTTTATTTTGAGCATATATGTGTCCTTTCACATGAAATGGGTTTCCTGAATACAGCACACCCATGGGTCTTGACTTTTTATCCAATTTGCCAGTCTGTGTCTTTTGATTGGGGCATTTAGCCCATTTACATTTAAGGTTAATATTGTTATGTGTGAATTTGATCCTGCTATTTTGATGCTAGCTGGATGTTTTACCTGTTAACTGACGCATTTTTTTTTTTTTTACTGTGTTGATGGTCTTTACCATTTGCTACGTTTTTGGAGTGGCTGGTACTAGTTGTTCCTTTCTATATTTAGTAATTCTTTCAGGAGCTCTTGTAAGGCAGGCCTGGTGGTGATGAAATATCTCTGCAATTGCTTGTCCATAAAGGATTTTCTTTCTCCTTTGCTTATGAAGCTTAGTTTGGCTGGATATGAAATTGTAGGCTGAAAGTTCTTTTCTTTAAGAATGTTGAATATTGGCTGCCACTTTCTTCTGGCTTCTAGGGTTTCTGCTGAGAGATCTGCTGTCAGTCTGATGGGCTTCCCTTTGTGGGTAACCCGACCATTTTCTCTGGCTGTGCTTAGCATTTTCTCCTTCATTTCAACCCTGGTGAATCTGACAATTATGTGCCTTGGGGTTGCTCTTCTTGAGGAATGTCTTTGTGGTGTTCCCTGTATTTCCTGGACTTGAATGGTGGCCTAGCTTGCTAGGTTGTGGAAGATCTCATGGATAATATCCTGAAGAGTGTTTTCCAGCTTGGATTCATTCTTTCTGTCACATTCAGGTATACCTGTGAAACGTAGATTACGTCTTTTCACATAATCCCATATTTCTTGAAGGCTTTGTTCATTTCTTTTCAGTCTTTTTTCTCTAATCTTGCCTTCTCATTTTCTTTTATTGAGTTGATATTCAATTTCTGATATCCTTTCTTCTGCTTGTTCAGTTCAGCTATTGAAACTTGTGTATGCTTCGTGAAGTTCTTGTGCTGTGCTTTTCAGCTCCATCAAGTCTTTTATATTCTTCTCTGAGCTGTTTATTCTAGTTAGCATCTCAACTAACCTTTCTTCTAGGTTCTTAGTTTCTTTGCATTGGGTTAGTGCATGTTCTTTTAGCTCAGAGAAGTTTGTTATTACCCACCTTCTGAAGCCTGTTTCTGTCAATTCAATAGAGTAATTCTCCATTCATCTTTGATCCCTAGCTGGTGAGGAGTTGTGATCCTTTGAAGGAGGAGAGACATTCTGGTTTTTAGTGTTTTCATCCTTTTTGTGCTGGTTTCTTCCCATCTTCGTGGCTTTATCTACCTGTGGTCTTTGTAGTTGGTGACTTTCGGATCGGGTCTCTGAGTGGACATCCTTTTTGTTGATGTTGAAGTTATTTATTTCTGTTTCTTAGTTTTCCTTCTAACAGTCAGGCCCCTCTGCTGCAGGACTGCTGGAGGTCCATTCCAGACCCTGCTTGCCTGGGGATCACCTGTGGGGGCTGCAGAACAGTAAGAGTTGCTGCTGGTTTCTTTTCTTCTGTCATCTGCATCCCAGAAGGGTACCTGCCAGATGTTGGCCTGAGCTCTTCTTTATGAAGTGTTTCTTTGGGTATATGGGGATCGGGGAGCTGCTTGAGGAGACAGTGTGACCTTACCGGAGCTCAAATGCTGTGCTGGGAGCTCTGCTGTTCCATGCAGAGTTGCTGGGCATGTATCTTAGGTCTGCTGCAGCTGACCTCATAACTGCCTCTTTTCCCAGGTGCTCCATCCTAGGAAGGTCGGCTTTATTTATTAATTCCTGTCATGCTGCTTCCTTTTTTCATAGATGCTCTGTCCTGCATGGAGTAGTCTAGTCACAGTCTGCCAGCAGAGGTGTTGCCAAGCTGCCGCAGGCTCTGCCCAGCTGCTGTGTGAACTGCCTCGGTAGTGGCGGACTGCCTTGGTAGTGGTGGTCTTCCTTCCCTTCACTGAGCTGGACTGTCCTGGGTCCAGCTGCGCTTGCTGCAAAACTCTCAGTCCAGAGCGTTTTAGATTGCTTGTTTTGTGGGGGTGGTACCCATCGAGCCAGATTGCTTGGTTCCCTGTCTCTGTCCCTTCCCTTTTAGTTGAATGAGTGGCTCTGTCTCACAGGCGTTCCAGGTGCCAGTTGAAACGGCCACCCAGATTTGTGTGCGTTTCTGTGCACCAAGCCGGCACTGGCTGAAACCACCATGCTGAAAACTCATGGCGCTTTTCAGCCCGGGAATCTCCTGGTCTGTGGACAATGAAAATTTGTTTGGAAGTGCAGTGGGCACTCACTCTGTGCATTGTTCTTGCTGGGAACTGCACTTCGGAGCTGTTTCTGTTTGGCCATCTTGAATCCCTAATTTTTTTTTTTTTTTTTAATGGTAAAATTCACCAGTGAAGTCATTTGATCCTAGGTGTTTTGTTTGTTTTTCTGGGAGGTGGTTTAATTACTGAGTTAATTTCTTTACTCATAGATTGATCTCTTTAGATTTTCTGTTTCTTCATGAATCAGTTCTGGTAGGTTCTATTTTGGTAGAAATATATCCATTCTTGTAGCTTATACAATTTTTTGGTGTATTTAGTTTCTTAGAATTATTTGTATTTCTGTGGTATCAGATGTAATGTCTCATCTTTAATTTATAATTTTATAATTTTGTTTGAATCATTTTTTAGTCTAAATACAGGTTTATTAATTTTGTTTATCTTGTTAAAAAATCTCTTTCATTGTTTTATTCTGTTGTTTTGCTAGTCTCTGTGTCATTTACATAGGCTCTAATATTTATTACTTTCTTCCTTTTGCTAACTTTGGGCTTAGTTTGTTCTTTTACAAGTTCCTTGAGGTATGAAGGTAGTTTATTTATTTCAGATATTTTGTTTTTCTTAATGTATGTATTTATAGCTACGATTTTTTCTCTTAGAACTCTTTGCTGCATCTTCTAAGTTTGATATTTTGTGTTTCCATTTTCATATGTCACATGATTTTTTTTTTAACTTTTGATATTTTATTTTACCCATTGGTTGTTCAGGAGTGTGCTGTTTATTTCCACACACTGTGAATTTTCCATTTTTTCCTATTTTGATTTTTAGTCTCATACTATCATTATCTGAAAAGATACTTGATTAATTTCAGTTTCCTTAAATTTGTTCATAATTGTTTGTGGCCTAAGATGATTTATTCTGGATAAAGATGATTTAAGTGTTCTGTGTGCACTTAAGAAAAATGTGTATTTTGCTGCTATTTCTGTGTGTGTCTGTGAAGTTTATTTGGTCTCCAGTGTTCAAATCTGCTGTTTCTTTATTGATTTTCTGTCTGGAAGATCTGTCTAATAGTGAAAGTCGGGTATTATAGTCCTTTACCATTATTATATTGCTGTCTAATTCTTTCATTTGTTAATACTATACTTAGGTGTTCTGATGCTTGGTGCATATATATTTACAATTATGTCCTCTGAATGCATCAACCCTTTTGTTATTATAAAATGACCTTGTTTGTATCTTGTGACAGTTTCTGACTTAAAACCTATTTTGTCTGATACAAGTACAGCCATCCTCACTTTCTTTTGGTTAAGATTTGCATGGAGTAGCTTTTTCCATCCTTTCACTTTCAGCCTCTGTGTCCAAAAGCTAAAATGATTATATTGTGGGCACATATAGTTGGATCTTGTATTTTATGCGTCAGCCACTTGGTGTACTAAGACTCATTATAACTCCTCCTTTTCCCTAGCACTCACAACAAATAAGTCACTAAATTCCATCTAATCCTTTTTTTCACATTACCACTTTGTTCTTATTTAAGGACATTGACCTATTGTTTATTTGCTGCTATATATAAAGCATTATTATAAGCAAATTTTATCTACATTTTTATATCCTAATTATATATCTCTAGAAGTAAAATTTCAAAGTCAAAGGATATGAACTTGTGGAACAAAATATAGTTTCTAGCCATTGTGAAGTTATAAAAATGAATAAACTATGCCTTCTCTTGTCAGATCTACATTCATTCATGTATTGAACTGTCATTTTGAAGGACTTATAAAGGCATCTCTTGCCATATCTGAAATAAAACTCTTGGTTTCCTCTGCCAGTCTGTCCCACTCATAATGACTCTTAAACAGTTTCTTTTCTATCCCTTCCTCTCAATAAATAAGACTAGAAATTAGGCAGGTGAATAAGTGATAAACCCAAGCATTATGCTTGATACTTTCTAGCCCTTTTACACCACTGTATCAGTAAGTCTTTTCAGGTCCATCTCCAATACATATCTTGCATTTATTTGCTTGGTTCCATTTTTACTGATGTCAGTTCTCTGCAGGTCACCATAGTTTCTCACTTTGATATTCCAGTAACCTCCTTGGCAGGTTTGTATCTTCCACTATTTCTGCATGCCAGCCTAGTATTTACATAGCTACTGAAATGCTCTTTTCAAAACACAAAATGGTTTCATTTGTTGCCCTGTTATTCTGTTTATTGACTTAGCATTGCTCTTCAAATAGAATCCAAATTCCTTTATAATGCTACACATGGCCTGAAGGATCTGGCCCAGCTCATTTCTCCAATGTTCGTTATTTCCCAAGTCCAGCCCTTCTCACAATTATCTAGCTATCTCATCTTCTTGTCAGGTCCTCTTTGCTCCTCAGGTTTTCTCATATTTGCACGTTTGTTTCTGTTTGGACAGTTCTTTCCTAACTAGGGTTGTTACACAGTTTTATGACAGCCTCTGTTGTATACTTTCATTTACGCTTGCATTTCTCTGAGAGAAGCCTGCTATGAACACACTGTATCAGGGGTTCTGCAACCCACCACAAACTCATAATTGTTCCATTTCCCAGTATAGTATGTAACTATATATTTAATATCTTTTATTACAAAGGGGAGTATATCCTATGTTCATTCTGTCATTTTGAACAAAGTTCTCAAAGTTACTGTTGAAGCTCAACCAGAATGAATGTAGAAAGCAGTGTGACCATATAAAATATTTTATATTTTTGATTGTAGAAATAATATGTTTATTGTAAAAAAGAAGTCAAAAATACATGGAAATATTAGGATAAAGTAATATTTACATTAAATCCTACAACTTTGATATTATAACCATTAATACTTTTGTGCCTAACCTTTCAAATTTTTATTTTTGTATTCAATCAAGCACATTTATACTTCTATAATTTAAGTTATAGCAAACATTCTTTGTTTGTTTGAACATTTCTTTTAAAAGTCCATTTTAAAATTTTGCTTATTTCTACCTTTTGTTCTAACTTTTCTTCTCAAATACCACCTTCCAAAAAGGCCAACACATTGTTGTGTCAATATATACACATACTTGTATGTACAGAAGAGTTTATTACTGTTAATTTTATAAAATTTGGACAATATCTACACACTTTATCTTGTTTTACTCAGTTACTAACTCTATCACAGAAATCCCTTCAGGTCACCAGTTTAGAGTTCTTTGTAATGCATCCGTAATATTTCCATTAATAACCTCCCAATTGACATAAATATTTTCTGAACTATGCTGCAGTAAATATCATTGTAAAGATGCTTATATTTTATTATTAAAAGTTTCTAAAATCCATAATGATATATCAGAGTGCTTTTACCTGTAACCCATTAATGCCCATAATTAATATTTTTTTATTTTTATTAATGTGTAGTCAAATGTTATTTCTACTTCAATTAGCGTTTCCTGATTGCTTGTAAAATTGCACATTTTTTCATATTTTTATTTGCCATTCGGTTGCACTTATTTATGATTACCTTTTATATTTTAAAAAATCTATTCATAGCTTTTCTATCAATTTGTAAGAACCCTGTATTAGAAATATTAGTTATATTTAAAAATGTCATTATACATGTATTTCTATCAATCTTATGTTGCCTTTGTAAATTATATATTTTGTCTAGAAAATTTAAAATTTTTATATACCAAGGTGCCTTCACCTTTTCTTTTACATCTTCAATATCCTCTGTGGTTTTAACCACAATATTTTCAGTTCCTATGTCGTTCACATTAATGGGCCCCAATTCTAGACTATCTGATATAGTTGGTCTGTGGTATGCATTCTAAGATGTCTCCACTGAGGCTGACGGCACTGGTTTGGGGACCACTCTTTGAAAGCAGTGAGCTAACAAAGTTAGCTTGTAAGTTGTAAGATTGGAATTTTTTTTAAAAAGAATTTTGTCTACAGAAGAAGAATATAATGTTGAAAGAGAGGAAAGCCTCAAAGTGGAGAAAAGAGAATGCTATTGATATAAGAAGCGAGGTCCGTTTTATATAAAGAGGTTAGGTTGGAATGGATAGCCCCAAAAATACAACCATATTAAAAATACGGCACAGAATCCACTTATCTGATATAATTTCCTCTCATCTCCAATTTAGAACACCAATGGCTTATTACACTTTGTGAGCTCTCTTAACTTTCTGTGCACTGGAACCCATATTGTATACTTCTTCACTTTTTTTGAATTTTTTTTTTTTTTTTACTTTTAGGTTCGGGGTACATGTGCAGGTTTGTTATTGTGTCATGGGTGTTTGTTGTGCAGTTTATTTTGCCACCCAGGTACTAGGCCTAGTACCCAGTTTTTCCTGATCCCCTCCATCCTCCCAGCCTCTACCTTCAACTAGGCCCCAGTGTCTGTTGTTCTCTTCTTTGTGTTCATGACTCTCATCATTTAGCTCCCACTTGTAAGTGAGAATATGCAGAATATTTAGTTTTCTGTTCCTGTGTTAGTTTGCTAATGATAGCTGGGCTTCAAGCTCCATCCATGCTCCTACAAAGGACATTATCTTGTTCTTTTTATGGCTGCATAGTATTCCACGGTGTATATGTACCACATTTCCTTTATCCAGTCTGTCACTGATGGACATTTATGTTGATCCCATGTCTTTGCTATTCTGAGTAGTGCTGCAGTGAACATACATGTACATGTGTCTTTAGGGTAGAATGATTTATATCCCTCTGGGTATATACACAGTAATGAGATTGCTGGATTGAATGATAGTTCTCCTTTTAGCCCTTTGAAGAATCACTGTCTTCCACAATGCTTGAACTAATTTACACTCCTACCAACAGTGTATAAGTGTTCCCTTTTCTCTGCAACCTTGCTAGCATCTGTTATTTTTTGACTTTTTAATAATAGGCATTCTGACAGATGTGAGATGGTATCTCTTTGTGGTTTTGATTTGCATTTCTCCAATAATCCAGTGATATTGAGCTTTTTTTCATATACTTGTTGAGCGCATGCATGTCTTCCTGTGAGAAGTATCTGTTAATGTCCTTTGTCCATTTTTTAATGGGTTTGGTTTTTTTTTTTGCTGGTAAATTTGTTTAAGGAACTTATAGATGCTGGATATTAGATATTTTTGAGATGCATGGTTTGCAAATATTGTCTCCCACTCTGTAGTTTGTCTTTCTATTCTGTTGATACTTTATTTTCCTGTGCAGAAACTCTTACATTCAATTGTATCCCATTTGTCAATTTTTGTTTTTGTTTTGATTGCTTTGGCATCTTCATCAGGAAATCTTTGCCCATTCCTATGTCTAGGAGGGTATTGCCTAGGTAGTCTTGCAGGATTTTTATAGTTTGGGATTTATCTTTGAGTTTTTAATCCATCTTGAGTTGATTTTTGTATATGATGTGAGGAAAGGGTCTACTTTCAATCTTCTGCATATGGCTAGCTAGTTATCCCAGCACTGTTTATTGAATAGGGAGTCCTTTCCCCATTGCTTATTTTTTGTCAGCTTTGTTGAAGATCAGATGGTAGTAGTTGTGCAGCCTTATATCTGTGATATCTATTCTGTTCCATTGGTCTATGTGTCTGTTTTTGTATCAGTACCATGCTATTTTGGTTTGCTGCCCTGCAGTATAATTAGAAATCAGGTAGTGTGATGCCTCCAGTTTTATTCCTTTTGATTAGGATTGTCTTGGTTATTTGTGCTCTTTTTTAGTTTCATATGAATTTTAAAATAGATTTTTCCTAATTTTGTGAAGAATGTCATAACAGTTTAATGGGAATAGCATTGAAACTATAAATTATTTTTGGCAATATGGCCATTTTCACGATATTGATTTTTCCTATCCCTGATTTCTTTGAGCAGCTTTTGTATTTTTTTGTTTTTAAATTCTCATTGTAGAAATTTTTCACCTCCCTAGTTATCTGTATTCCTATCTATTATATTTTTTGTGGCAGTTATGAATGGCATTGTATTCCTGATTTGGTGCTTGGCTTGGGTGGTGTTGGTATAGAGGAATGCCGGTGATTTCTGTACATTGATTTTTGTATCCTGCGAGTTTGCTGAAGTTGTTTAATAGCTGGAGGAGTTTATGGGCCTAGACTATGGGGTTTTCTAGGTATAGAATCATGTTATCTGCAAACAGGGATAGTTTGACTTCCTCTTTTTCTATTTGGATGTTCTTTATTTCTTTATCTTGCCTGATTGCTGTGGGCTGTGTTTCCAATACTATGTTGAAATGGAGTGATGAGAGATAGTATCCTTCTCTTATGACAGTTTTCAAGAATACTTTCAGCATTTCAGAAAATGGCTCTTTCTACTTCTGTTGTCCCTCTAGATGCTACTGTTGCCTGTACAGTGGCAGTCTGATATCGATAAGTGGTCAAGTTGCCATCTAGATATAGGAAGTGTGACTCTAAAATTCATTACCTCTTTCCTTTTTAAAAGAAATGTTCATACAAACAAAATGCTGTGACATTTTATTGTTATTGTTGTGGTAGATTATTTTTCATCTGTGGTTACAGCTTTTCAATAATCTTTTTTCAGTGATAATGAGAAATGTACCTGAAGATGGGTTTGGGATTAAGGTGAAGGACAGATTTAAGGCCAAAGGTGTCAAAAATTTCAGTAATTAAGATAGAATGTATTTCATGTTTTCCTGAAAAGGCAATCATTTATTAAACACTTATAATGTGCCAAGCATTTTATAAATGTTGTACAACCATTTGCTCTTTGAATCTGACAACCATATATAAGGTAGTTGTTTTAATTACTGTTGCTATTGTTATTATTATTGCTTTTATTATTATTTAAATTCACATAACAATTGTCCATATTAATGGGATACAATGTGATATATGGACATATGTATACAATGTGCAATGATCAAATCAGGGTACTTAGTATATCGACCACCTCAAACATTCATCATTTCTTTGTGTCAGAAACATTCAAAATCTGCTTTTTAGCTATTTGAAATTGTACGATAAATTGTTGTTATGATCATCTTTCAGTGTTATAGACCTCTCTATAACTTTTTTTTTCTTTTTTGTTTTGAGACAGAGTCTCCCTCTGTCACCCAGGCTGGAGTGCAGTGGTGCCATCTCAGCTTAGTGCAACTTCCGCCTCCTGGGTTCAAGCAATTCTCCTGCCTCAGACTCCTGAGTAGCTGGTACTACAGGTGCATGCCACCATACCCAGCTAATTTTTTGTAATTTTAGTAGAGAGGGGTTTTTACTGTGTTAGCCAGGATGGTCTCAATCTCCTGACCTTGTGATCCGCCCACCTCTGCCTCCCAAGGTGCTGGGATTACAGGCATGAGAGTCTAGCTATACTTTTGTATTTTAAATCATTTTTGGGTATTTTAATGCAATTAAAAATACAAATTAATGCAAAAATTATGATAAAATATCAAAATTTTAAATAGAATTTTTATGAACCTGCATTTTTTTTTCAGTGGGTATTATTTTCTAGCATTCCATGCTTTCTGAATCACTTGGTGGTCTGGTTCTGGCAAGGTGGATTTATAAGAGTTGGCAATGATATGTGAACCCAATGGACAATGCAGGGCTTTGTACATACTCATGATTTTTAATAGAATTTTTTATTAAAAGGTTTTATTTTCCACTTGGATCAAACTATGTGAGGATACTTGGTAAGTAAATATAGTCATGTGTCACTTAACAGGAATAAATTCTGAGAAATGTATTATTGGGTGTATTTTTATAGTGCCATTTTGTTGGCATTATTATTGTGCCAATGTCATAGGGTATACCTTACACAAACCTGATAATATAGCCTAATACACACCTAGGCTATATAACATAGCTATTGTTCATAGGTTACAAATCTTTGCAGTATGTTGCTATAGGTTACTGTAACACAATGGTAAGTATTTATGTGTTTAAACATAGGAAAGATACAGTAAAATATGGTATTATAAAGTCATGGGACCACTGCTATAAGTGTATCCCATCATTGAGAAAAATGTTGTGCAGTGCATGTCCATGACTGTATACGTATACACAGTTATATTTTTGCTTCAAGTTGCCTTATGGTTCCACACTGGCACTGCTATAGATCCACATGGCACTGCTAGTTGAATATATACATTTATACATTTAAACATCCAGAATGTATGATTTCCTCTCTATTTAAATTAGTTTTTATTTTTATTTTTTGTGGGTACATAGTAAAATTATGTATTTATGGGTTAAATGAGATATTTGGACACAGGCAGTCAATGCATGATAATCATATCAGGGTAAATAAGATGTCTAGCACCTCAGGGTAAATCACATCAGGATAAGTAAGGTATCCATTTATCCTCTGTGTTACAAACAATCCAATTATACTCCAATTATATTCTTTTAGTTTTTTAAAATGTACCATTAAATTATCTTTGACTATAGTTACCCTGTTGTGCTATCTAATACTGGGTCTTACTTATTCTTTCTGTTTTTTTTTTATACCTATTAACTGTCCCTACTTCCCCACTTCCAAAAACCTTTACTACCCTTCCCAGCCTTTGGTAACCATCCTTCTATTCTCTATCTCCATGAGTTCAATTGCTCTGATTTTTAGCTCCCACAAGTAATTGATAACATGCAAAATTTGTCTTTCTGTGCCTGCCTTATTTCACTTAACATAATGACCTGTAGCTCCATCCATGTTGTTGCACATGACAGGATCTCATTCTTTTTTTAAATGAATGAATAATACTCCGTTGTGTATGTGTGCCACATTTTTTTTTATTCATCTGTTGATGGACACTTAGGTTGCTTTCTAATCTTGACTATTGTAAATATTACTTCAATAAACGTGGGCATGCAGATATCTCTTCAATATACTGATTTTCTTTCTTTTGGGTATACACCCAGAAGTGGGATTGCTGGATTGTGTAGGAGCACCCTTTTTAGCTTTTTGAGGAACCTCCAAACTGTTCTCCATAGTGGTTGTACTAATTTACATTCCCATCAACAGCACTCTGGGGTTCCCCTTTCTCCACATCCTCACCAGCATTTCTTATTGCTTTTGGATAAAATCAGTTTTAACTGATGTGAGTTGATATGTCTTTGTAGTTTTGATTTGCATTTCTCTGATGATCATTGATGTTCAGGACGTTTTCATACACATTTGCCATGTGTATGTCTTCTTTTGAGAAATATCTATTCAGATCTTTTGCCCATTTTTAATGAGATTATTAGGTTTTATTCCTACAGAGTTATTTGAGCTTATATATTCTGGTTATTAATCCTCTGTCAGATTGGTAGTTTGCAGATATTTTCTCTCATTTTTTGGGTTAACACCTCATTTTTTTGGTTGTTTCCTTTGCTGTACAAAAGCTTTTTAACTTGATGTGATTCCATTTGTCCATTTTTACTTTGGTTGCCTGTCCTTGTGGGGTATTACTCAAGAAATCTCTGCCCACTCAAATCCTTGGATTTTCACCAATGTTTTCTTGTAGTAGTTTCATAGTTTGAGGTCTTAGAATTAAGTCTTCAATCTATTTTGATTTGATTTTTGTATATAGTGAGATTTAGGGTCTAGTTTCATTCTTCTGCCTATGGATATCCAGTTTCCTAGCACCATTTATTGAAGAAATCGTCCTTTCCCTTGTACATTCTTGATACC
Organism: Alouatta palliata; assembly: GCA_004027835.1. Taxonomy (NCBI): domain Eukaryota; kingdom Metazoa; phylum Chordata; class Mammalia; order Primates; family Atelidae; genus Alouatta; species Alouatta palliata. The sequence goes on along the minus strand of PVKV010009779.1, from coordinate 4,099 downwards.
TTTGTCGAATATGAGTTTACTGTAGATGTGTGGATATTTTCTTGGGTTCTCTACTCTGTTACATTGGTCTATGTGTCTTATTTTATGGCAGTATCATACCATTTTTATTACTATAACTTTGTAGTATGATGTGAAATCAGGTAATGTGATTCTTCCAGTTTTGTTCTTTTTGCTTGGGATAGCTTTGGCTATTGTAGGTCTTTTGTGGTTCCATATAAATTTGAGAATTGTTTTTCCTATTTCTGTGAATAATGTGATTGGTATTTTGATAGGGAATATATTGAGTCTGTAGATGTAGATTGCTTGGTATATTTATGGACATTTTAACAATTTTGATTCTTCTAATCCAAAGTGGAATGTATTTCCATTTTTTCATGTCCTGTTAAATTTCTTTTATCAACGTTTTATAGTTTTCATTGTAGAGAACTTTCACTTCTTTAGTTAATTCCTAGGTATATTTTAACTTTATTTGTAGTTATTGCAAATATGATTACTTCCTGGATTTTGTTTTCAGATTGATCTCTGTTAGCATATAGAAATGCTACTGATTTGTGTATGTTGATTTTATATCCTGCAACTTTACTAAATTTGTTTATCAGTCCTAAAAGATTTTTGGCCGAGTCTTTATATAAGATTATATATATATTCCAAATATAAGATTATATCATCTGCAAACGAGATAATTTTTCTTTTCTACTTGAATACCCTTAATATACTTTCTCTTATCTGATTGCTCTATCTAGGACTTCCACTACTATGTTGAATAACAGTGTGAAAGTGGGGATTCTTGTTGTTTTCCCAATCTTGGAGGAAAGGCTTTCAGTTTTTCCCCTTCAGTATGATACTAATTGTGTGTCTCTCATACATGACTTTTGTTATGTTCCTTCTATACCTAGTCTTTTTCTTTTTATTATGTTGAGGCATGTTCTTTCTATACCCAGTTTCCTTCCATACTCAGTTTGTTTAGAATATATATCTTGAAGGGATATTGAATTTTATCAAATGCTTTTTCAGCATTGATTAAAATGATCATTTTTTTCCATCATTTGGTTGATATGAGATATCACATTGATTCATTTGCATATGATTGACCATTCTTGCATCCCTGGATAAATCCCATCTGGTCACGGTAAATGATCTTCTTAAGGTGTTGTTGAATTTGGTTTGCGAGTATTTACTTGAAGATTTTCCTCCAATATTCATCAGAGAGGTCTGTAGGGTATTTTGCATATGTGATGTGTCTTTGTCTGGTTTTGGTATCTGGGTGATACTGGCCTCATAGAATAAGTTTAGAAGTATTCCATCCTCCTCTATTTTTGGACTAGTTTGAGTAGGATTGGTATTAGTGCTTCTTTAATTGTTTAATATAAGTAGAATTAAGCAGTGACAATATCAAGTCCCAGGCTTTTCTTTGCTGGGAGACATTTTAATATGGCTTTGATTTCATTACTTAGTGTTGTTCTGCACAACTTTTGGATTTCTTCCTGGTTCAATCTTGGTAGGTTGTATGTCTCTAGGAATTTTTCCATATCTTCTAGATTTTCCAGTATCTTGGCATATAGTTCTTCATAGTAGCCACTACTGATGCTTTAAATTTTGGTGGTATTGGTTGTAATAGTTCCTTTTTCATCTTTTATTTATTTATTTGGGTATTCTCTTTTTTTTTGCTTAGTGTGGACAAAAGTTTGTCCATTTTATGTTTTCAAAAATAACTCTTTGTTTTGTTGATCTTTTGTATTGTTCCCTTGATTCAGTTTCATTTACCTCTGCTCTAATTTTTATTATTTCTTTTTTTCTATTAATTTGGGGTTTGGTTTGTTCTTTTCTAGTTCTTTAAGATACATCATTAGATTGCTTATTTGAAGTTTTTCTTCTTTATTGATGTAGACACTTAAAGCTATACACTTCCCTCTTGGTACTACTTTTACTGTATTTCAAAGGTTTTGCTATGTTGTGTTTCCATTATCATTTGTTTCATGAAATTTTTCAATTTTCTTCTTAATTGCTTCATTGACTCAATGGACATTCAGGAGCATATTGTTTAATTTCTATGTGTTTGTATAGTTTCCAAAATTCATGTTAATGTCTAGCTTTCTTTCATTGTGGTCAAAGCTTAAAATTATTTCAATTTTTCTGAATGTTTTGAGACTGGTTTTGTGACCTACATATGGTCACATGTCAAGAATGATCCATGTCTCGAGGAAAAGAATGTTTATTCTACAGCCATTGAATGAAATGCGCTGTAAATATCTACTGGGTCTGTTTGGTCTATAGTGCAGATTAAATCTGATGTTTCTTTGTTGATTTTTCTGTCTGGAAGATTTGTTCAATGCTGAAAGCAGGGTGTTAAAGTCTCCAGGTATTGTTGTTTGAGGTCTCTGTCTCCTTCTCTTTAGCTCTAATCATATTTGCTTCATATATCTTGGTGTTCCAGTGCTGGGTACATATATATTTATAATTATTATATATTCTTGCTGAATTAAACTGTTTATCATTATATAATGATCTTCTTCATCTCTTGTATTTTTTGTCTTGAAATTTATTTTGTCTGATATAAGTAAAACTACTCCTGCTCTTTTTTCCTTTTGATGGGCATGGAATATCTTTTTCCATTACTTTATTTTCTGTTTGTGTGTGTCTTTATAATTAATGTGTGTTTCTTGTAGGCGACAGATTGGGCTTTTCTTTTTATTATCCATTCAGACATCTATGCCTTTTTGTTGAAGCATATAGTTCATTTACATTCAATGTTATTATTGATAAGTAAGGATTTAATTCCTGCCATTTTGTTATTTTTTCTCTGGCTATTTTGTGCCTTTCTCTTCCTTCTTTCTTTTCTCTCTTTTAGGGAAGGTGATTTTCTCTGGTCATATGATTTATTTTTTTGCCAAATATTTTTGTGTATTTGTTGTATTTTTTTGATTTGAGGTTACCATCAGGATTATGAGTGCTACCTTATAACCATTACTGTAAAGTGATAATAACTTACCATTGCTTGCATAAACATACAAATTAACTGTGAAGCAAAAATAAAACTAAAAAAAAACTGCATTTATCTTTGTCTTCCCACTTTTTAACTTTTTGTTGTTTCTATTTTTATTTCATTGGACTGTCTATGTCTTGAGAAGTTGTAGTTATTTTTGATTGGTTTATTATTTGGTCTTACTATTTAAAATAAGAGGAGTTTAAACACCACAATTACAAGGTTCTAATAGTCTATTTTTCTGTGTACTTACTATTGCCAATGAGTTTTGTGCCTTTGGATGATTTCCTAATGCTTATTCACATTGCTTTCTTTTTTCTGATTGAAGTACTCCCTTTAGCATTTCTTGTAGCATAGATCTGGTGTTGATGAAATCCCTCAGATTTTGTTTGAGTGAGAAAGTCTTTATTTCTCTGTCGTGTGTGAAGGTCACTGAATATACTATTCTAGGGTAAAAAGTTTTTTCCTTCAGTACTTTATATATGTCATGCCTGTAAGGTTTCCACTGAAATGACTCCTGCCAGACCTACTGGAGCTCCATTATATGTTTGTTCTTTTTTTTTTTTTTAATATATATACTTTTTATTGCATTTTAGGTTTGGGGGTACATGTGAAGAACATGCAAGATTGTTACATAGGTACACACATGGCAGTGTGATTTGCTGCCTTCCTCCTCATCACCTGTATCTGTTACTTCTCCCCATGCTATCCCTCCCCAACTCCCCACCCCCTGCTGTCCCTCCCCTTTATTCCCCCCGACAGACCCCAGTGTGAGATGCTCCCCTCCCTGTGTCCATGTGTTCTCATTGTTCAACACCCGTCTGTGAGTGAGAATATGCGGTGTTTGGTTTTCTGTTCCTGTGTCAGTTTGCTGAGAATGATGGCTTCCAGGTTCATCCATGTCCCTACAAAGGATGACCTGACAAAAACAAGCAATGGGGAAAGGAGTCCCTGTTTAATAGATGGTGTTGGGAAAACTGGCTAGCCATGTGCAGAAAGCAGAAACTGGACCCCTTCCTGACACCTTACACCAAAATTAACTCCAGATGGATTAAAGACTTAAACATAAGACCTAACACCATAAAAACCCTAGAAGAAAATCTAGGCAAAACCATT
>PVKV010009778.1:26699-79276 GCA_004027835.1 Alouatta palliata | reverse complement strand
AAGGTTGGTTCCTTCTGAGGCCACCGGGGTGTGTGTTCCAGGCCTCTCCCCCAGGAAGGTTGGTTCCTTCTGAGGCCACTGGAGTGTGTGTTCCAGGCCTCTCCCCCAGGAAGGTTGGTTCCTTCTGAGGCCACTGGGGTGTGTGTTCCAGGCCTCTCCCCCAGGTTCTGGTGGTTTGCTGGCGATCTTTGGTTTTCCTGTTTGTGGCAGCATCATCCCAACCCTCACGTGACATTCTCCCTGTGTGCCTGTCTCAGGGTTAAAATCCCACCTTTTTGTGAGGACGTGATCGTGTTGGAACAGGGCTCACCTAGTGACCCCATCAAAATCTGATCCTCCCTAAAGACCCTATTTCCAAATAAGTTCTCATTCACTGTACGAGTGGTTAAGGCTTCAATCTTTTGCAGGGGATGCCATTCAACCATGCGTTTCTGTGAATTGAGACCTCATGAATCTGAATCTCAAAGTTTAATCAGCTTCGAGATACCAGGAAACCACAAACTATGGGGAAGTCCTCACAGAATGCACTGGGGACAGCTTTCACTTATCACACCTGGTCCTGCACTGGCTTTCCATTCAGCCTCCTACATTCACAGGGAGCTTTCAGCTTGTTGATATTACATAATGTTTTATAGCTAAAATGCTATATGGCTGGGTGTGGTGACTCACGCCTATAATCCCAGCACTTTGGGAGGCCGCGGCGGGTGCATCACCTGAGGTCAAGAGTTTGAGACCAGCCCGGCCAACATGGCAAAATCCTGTCTCTAATAAGAATACAAAAATTAGCTGGGCATGGTGGTGCATGCCTGTAATCCCAGCTATCCGGGAGGCTAAGGCAGGAGAATCACTTGAACCTGGGAGGCGGAGGTTGCAGTGAGCCAAGATCACGCATTGCACTCCAGCCTGGGCGACAGAGCGAGACTCCATCTGAAAAAAAAAAAAAAAGAAAAGAAAAAAAGCTATCTTGACATATAACATATTGGCATAAATATTTGAATGCAGAAAAATAAGCCTGCTATCCCAGGAATGAGGTAAGTCAAATCCCACAGCAAGGAGACAATGCAGAGATATACATGTCACCATGCTTAGATGGATTTTTACTTCAAAGGAGAAATATGGTATGAATTAACAAAAATGCCAGGAGAGACAGTGTAACCTCAGAGCAGGTGGCAGTTTTGGAACCAGGCCTGTGTACATTCACACTGTAGCTCAAGTTGATAACTTTTGTGTGACCCAGGGTCATTTTCTTAACTTCTCAGTCCACCTCTGTAGAAGATGCTAAATAAATGAACAATATTTACATGCCATTCTTGTCACTTATTAGCTGTGTGACCTTGAGCGAATTATCACACACTCTCTCAGCCTGTTTCCCTATATTTAAACGCTGCATAGGATCTGCCTCACGGAGCTGCACGTACTAAGAATAACCTATCACGAGACACAGATGCTCCTGAAGGAACTGTGTATGTGACATTTGTGACAGCCCCCTAAACCTTGGTGGGATGTTAATTCTTCAACAAGATTGGAAACAAGATAGGAAGGTCTGCTCAAAAGACAAGTGCAAATAAGATTCTACTATTTTATATGGAAATGCTAAAACTAAGACATGGAGATCATTTCTCGTTAGCAATGTTAGTGAATATAACATCTTTTTGGGGGGGGAGGGGGGAATAAAGTTTCTCTCTTTTTGCCCAGGCTGGAGTATAATGGTGTGATCTCTGCTCACTGCAACATCTGCCTCCCAGGTTCAAGCAATTCTCCTGCCTCAGCCTCCTGAGTAGCTGGGATTACAGGCAAGAGCCACCACACCCAGCTAATTTTGTATTTTTAGTAGAGACAGGGTTTCTTTATGTTGGTCAGGCTGGTCTCAAACTCCTAACCTCAGGTGATCCACCTGCTTCAGCCTCCCAAAGTGTTGGGATTACAGGCGTGAGCCACTGCACCTGGCCTATAACATCATTTTGTGAGCAAATCAAGTTAATCCTCATCATGAATTTCTCCCTGTTCAAGTCAGTAAAATTACCGTTCATCTCAAGAGAACGTTTATAGATGTGGCAATAGAAACCCAGCGTATAAAACAGCCATTAGGTTGTCTCTTACATACTTTGCCAGGTGAAAATGTCTTTGCTAAAGGTAGTGATATGAGTAAAAATCGTTTACCTTTAGCTAATTTAACTAATTATGACACAAACAAATACTACCTGCAGCAACAAAGACAACTTAATTTAAAATGGGCAAAGATTTGAATAGACATGTCTCCAAAGAAGATATACAAATGGCCAATAAACACATGAAGAAACGTTCAACATCATTAGTCATTTCTAGATTATAAATAAAACCACAGTGAGACACCATTTCACACCCCTGAGGATGGCCACAATTTTAAAATAGAAAAACAAAAACCAGGAAAACAACTGTTGGCAACCCTCATACGTTACTGATGAGACGTTAAATGGGGCAGCATCTGTGGAAACAATTTGGCCATTCCTCAAAAAATTAAACAGAATTCCCAACGGACCCATCAACTCCTCGACTAGGTCTCCACACAAGAGAATTGAAAGTATGTGTTTACAGAAAAACTCGTACATGTATGTTCATGGAACATTATTCATAATAGCCCCAACGTGGAAACACCCAACTGTCCATCAACTAATGAGGAGATGCACAAAATACAGCATGTCTGTAGAGCAGAATATTATTCAGCCGTAAAAAGGAATGAAGTACTCACACACTGCAGCACAGATCAACCTAGCAAACATTATGCTAAATGAGAAAAGCCAGACACGAAGGAACACATATTGTATGATGCCATTTACAGGAAATGTCCCCAGTTGGCAAATCAGAGAGACAGGAAGTAGATGAGTGGTGGGCAGGGGCTTGGAGGGGTTGTGGGTGGGAGAGATTGATGGCAGTGGGTACAGGGTTTCTTTTTTGGGTGATGAAAGAGTTCTAGAACTAGACAGTGATGATGACTACACAACATTGTGAATGCACTCAAAATCACAACACTGACTTTTAAAAACATGAATCTCCTATTATGTGAATTATATCTCAAGTTTGAAAATTGAAAAAGAGGCCAGGCGTGTTGGCTCACGCCTGTAATCCCAGAACTTTGGGAGGCCAAGGCGGGTGGATCACCTGAGGTCAGGAGTTCGAGACCAGCCTGGCCAACATGGCAAAACTTTGTCTCTACTAAAAATATAAAAATTAGCTGGGCATGGTGGTGCATGTCTGTAATCCCAGCTACTCAAGAGGCTGAGGCAGGAGAATCACTTGAACCCAGGAGGTGGAGGTTGCAGTGAGCCGAGATCGTGCCACTGCACTCCAGTCTGGGTGACAGGGCGAGACTCTATCAATAAATAAATAAATAGGAAAAGAAAAAACCCACCCAAACATAGTATCTTACTTGCCATCTTGAAAGATCCTTAGGAACGGATTCCTTTCTAGTCAACCTGATGAGAATGATAAGTGATATGAGTGTTTACTTTTTTGTACCCAGTAGAGAGTGCCATTCTTATATGACTAAATTTGAACAGCTAAGGAAAATGATATCCCAGGCAGATTTAATTAAGTTATTAATGAGGGCTTGTTTGAGTTTCTGTTATCCACTTTAATTGCTACAGTTGGGCTGAGTACTAAATCATATTAGAGGGTTCCTCTGGTAAGACTCAAGGGTTGAACAGGCCTGGGAGAAAAAAAAAAAAAAAACCACAGCCTGGGCCATTAACCAGTGATTTCTAACATTTCTTCTTTCATCTTTCAGATCTTAGGTTTTCACATTCTCAGAAATATTCACTGATTCCAGAACAGCACTCCATGTTGCAGGCTGTGACTTTGCAGTTTGTCTTACACTAAAGTCAGAATGCTGATCCCGATTTCAGGTGCTTTGCCAAATGAAAGCATGTGAATGTCTACCTGTGTGCACATTTGCACTCTCATAGTCCTATAAGGAACTCATTTGTCATTATAATTCAGCCAAGGACTCAACAGACTGTGAAAAGGGTTCTTGAGTTTCCAAGTTGTTCCCTGCTGTGCACATCAGTCTTTGCTTCTGGTTCTTCTTAAACTCAGATTAACTCTTGTCTGTCTGGTTCCCCTTTGGAATTTTGATCAACACCATTCAAGTTAGACATTAATCTACCGTTCTTATCAACTTGCTCTGGAATTAACACATTCTATAGATCTCCGCTTCTCAAACTGTAATATGCATAGGAGGACTCACCTGGGGCACTTGCTAAAAAAACACCAAGTCTTGTTTATTAGGCTCAGGTGGGGCCCAAACTTCTGTACTGTTAACAAGCTGCCTGGTGATGCTGATGCTGCTGGTCTGAGGACCACAGCTTGAGTAGCAAGGAACGAAGCCATGGTTTCTGTATCGTAGAAGACAGATACACTGTGTCATGGGCTGCTCTTGCACTTACCCTTGCTGAGCCCAGTGTAGACAGTGAACGCTACAGAAGGGAGACGCATGCCCTCACCAGGAGAGCACCTGGAAAATGCGCAGCTCTGCCTCCATCAGGTGGATATTGCAATGGCCTCTGCCAGCACATGGGGTTGGAAGAGAAACAGCAATACCAGTTGGTTGCTAGAATAGCCTCACATTTTCATGAGACTTGTTTTGTCAGATTTCAAGGACATCTCTCAGTAGCCATGACTTTCCTTTTATTTTTTTCCAGAATCCTAAGATAGTTGGGCCTTGGAATAGCTGCATGCATGACCCAAGACAATGTGCAGTCTCAAAAGAAGTTGGCAGTCAGTACCACACCCGATGGCACAGCCCCTCCTGGTCCCTTCCACACTCACTGAGGCAGAATCTCCCTGCGCCCCTGCACACTCACACGCCTCCCTTTTCTCAGCTCCATGGATTGAGGTGGGATCGTACCACTGACTCTTACCAATGTAACTAGAGGGAAAAAGGGCAGTTCCAAGAGAATGGCCGTTCTCCATACTTCCATTCCCCTCTGCCCGAGTGGAGAGCAATGGATTCTAAGATAACTGAGGGAGGCCAGGAGCAATGGCTCATGCTTGTAATTCCGGCACTTTGGGAGGTTGAGGTGAATGGATCACTTGAGGTCAAGAGTTTGAGACTGGCCTGGCCAACATGGCAAAACCCTGTCTCTAGTAAAAATACAAAATTTAGCAGGGCATGGTGGCATGCACCTGCAGTCCCAACAACTTGGGGGGCTGAGGCAGAGAATCACTTGAACCCAGGAGGCAGAGGTTGCAGTGAGCTGAGATCATGCCACTGCACTCCAGCCTGGGCAACAGAGAGAGGCTCTGTCTCAATCAATTAATCAATCAATCAATAAAAATATGATAACTGAGGAGTGGGATGAGAACTGCCTGGAAGTCTGAGTCATTTCTTCCTGGACTCACTCTGCTCAGTCTGCAGCCAACTGTGATGAGAGCCAGATAAAAACCTCTGTTGTATTTCGCCCCTGAGACTTCAGAGTTTATCTGTTGACATAGCAAAGCTTAGCATGATTAGCGTTGCACACCTACCCACTCCGCCCACCACCAGAAGAACCCACCGTGCCAGGCAAGCTTCCGGTTATTACACGATTGGTGACAATGAATGAGCCTGTGCATGCAAAATGTTCTCCAATTTCTGGGCATATGTTTTCAGGGATCTTGTTCAATCACCTTCTATTTCTTACTTTAAAAACATTTTTTTTTCTTCTTTAGAGGTGGGGATGTTCTTTGTGGCCCAGGCAGGATTGAAGTGGCATGATCATAGCTGACAGCCACTTCGACTTCCTGGGCTCAAGCCATCCTCCTACCTCAGCCTCCTGAGTAGCCGGGACTACAGGTATGTACCACTACACCCAGCTAATTTTTAAATTTTTTGCAGAGATAGAGTCTTGTCATCTTTCCCAGCCAGTCTTGAACTCCTTGGGCCTACCAAAGTGCTGGAATTATAGGCCTAAGTCCCCACGTCTGGCCTATTTCTTACTTTTCGTGACAGTGCGCTGCCCAAGTGGCATTTCCAGGTCTTTCCAGGTCCTCTTAATCTTTTGGTATCGAGGGCAATGCCTCTCAAAGGTCAGCATCAGGCAAGCATCGAGTTTATTTCAATCTTAAATTTTGCTGGCAGGCATGTATGACTATACTCCAGCACAAATGAGAATAAGATCAAAGCAGGTGCTGGGGCATTGAGAGCTTGTCTTGGGAGGTACATTCACTACCTGTGGCTGCCATAGCAATGATCACACATTGGGTACAACAGAGATTATCCTCTCACAGTTCCTGAGCCTAGAAGTCTGAAATCAAGGTGTGGTCAGGACTGGTTGCTTCTGGAGGTTCTGGGGGAGACGCTGTTCCAGGCTCTCTCCAGCTCCTGGGGACTTCTGGCAGCCCTTGGCATTCCTCAGCTTAAAGAAGCATCACCCCAGTCTCTGACCTTCTCCCTGTCTGTCTCTCCCCTTTTCTTCTCTTACTAGGACACTGGTCAATGCATTCAGGGCTGGTTTGAAATCCAAGATGACCTCATGTCAAGATCCTTAACTTCATTACATTTTCAAAGACATTTTTTTCCAAAGAAGACTTCATCCACAGGTTTTGGGTGGGCATACATTTTAGGAGGCCACCACTCCTCCCCCTACAGAAACCAATGAGAAGAGGCATAGCCCCAAACAAATTACTGAAATATTGACAGAAGTTTGTAAGCTGGGAGGCTCTATATGGCTCAAGTCCGTTCTATGTATCTCTCATTGTAAATTACAGTCAGCCCTCAACGTTGGCAGGGAGCTGGTCCCAGGACACCCCCTTAAATACCAAAATCTGCAGAGCCTCATGCATCATATAACATGTTGCAGTATTTGCAAATAACCTATACATATCCTCCTATATTATAAGGAATTATCTCTAGGTGCCTTATAATGCTTGGTACAATGTAAATGCTATATAAGTAGTTGTTATACTGTATTTTTTATTTGCATTACTTTTATTATTATATTGTTAGTTTTGTATTGTTTCTTTTTCCCAAATATTTTTGATAAGCAGTTGGTTGAATCCTCAGATGTGAAGCAGGAATATACGGAGGGCCGACTGTATCTGGACGGAGTATGGACAAGATGTCATCCTGTGAGCCTTTGACAGAGAACCCTGTATTGACATGCGCCTGAGGAACAGCACACTGCTATGGTGGCCCTCTCTCTCTCTCTCTCTCTCTCTCTCTGAGACAGAATCTAGCTGTGTCGCCCAGGCTGGAGTGCAATGTCACAATCTCGGCTCACTGCAACCTCTGCCTCCTGGGTTCAAGGATTCTCCCGCCTCAATCTCCCAAGTAGTTGGGATTACAGGTGTGCACCGCCACACCCAGATTTTTTTTTTTTTTTTTTTTTTTGTATTTTTAGTAGAGATGGGGTTTCACCATGTTGGCCTAGCTGATTTTGAACTCCTGACCTTAAGTGATCCACTGGCCTTGGCCTTCCAAAGTGCTGGAATTAAAGCCATGGACCACTGTGCCCGGCCTCTTTTTGTTCCTGTTAGTCTGTGTGTTTGTGTTTTTGGGAATCCAATTCGAAGCACCAGCAACTAATGGAAAGGCAGAGAACTTATTCCCCCAGCAGAGGGACCCAGGCAGGTTGCCCTGACCCTCTGGGGGTGTTAAATGGGTGGCCCGCCTGATACCCTTGCCAAGAATCAATTTGCTCAAAGTAGCTGAACTGCCAGGAATGGAAGGTGTGTGAGGCCCACACTTGATATTCTTGGGGGTGCTGGTTACAGCCATGTCACAGTGACTCATTGAAATTGAAATGGAATGGACTTCATTATATCATTGCAAGTTTTTCTAATTTAATTTCACTTGTTACAACACAATTGACGAAAGGAAAATGTATGTAAAGAAGGATGCCACATGCACGTGACCCAATCTGATTCTCTCCCAATAGTTGAATGTTGAGCACGGACCCCCTCCATTCCCCTTCCTAATCAATAAATATCTCTGTGTCCTTCCTGTGCTGCTGTGGATTTCTGATCATATAAGCGTCCTAGAAACCTGGACGCCTCTGTTCTGGTAGGATGCTAGCAATGGTCTCTCCTATTCAGTCCTAAAGATAGTGGGTATTCCCCAGAGGAGAAGCTGCAGGAGGTTACTTGCAGCTTCTTTGTGGCCAATGGGAGCACCTGCTGCTAACTCAGCATCTGACCTGAGTCATCCAGGCAGGCCACGTGTCCATGATCAAGGTCACTAGCTGAAGGCGGAGGCCAGCAGGAGCAGGAGAGAATGATGGTATGGGCAGGAAGGTTCTGGGAATGGTTGGGGTTGGCAGTAGGATTGGGCCATGGGGATAGCACTGAGGCCAGCGGGCTTGGAGGCCTGGCATTCTGGAGGCAAAGAGGAGAAGAGTAGATGCTAAGGAGCCTTTGAAAGCTGCTGACGTCACACCTCCCTGAGGCACAGGGTGTCAGGGAATCCCAAGGAAGTTTAGTGTAATAATAGTAAGAGCCACCATTTATTGAGGCCATATTATGTTCAAGAACGTGCTAAACACTTTGTATTTTTATTTCATTTCATCTTCGCAGCAGCGCCGGGAGGCAGCAGATGAGTCAGGTCTCTCAGTCACAAAAACCAAACTAGGTCAAATTCAAAATATGGAATGATTGAAAGTATGGTGGGGTTACTCAGATAATTGGAGGAGAATTACAGAAACCGAGACATCCTGAGGGACCTGGGGACTAGAAAACAGAAGCAGGTCACCATCATCATACACCCCATCTCGGCTTCCTTCTAGATGTTGGCTTTTTTCTCATTTGCAGCAGAAAGGTCTTCATACAGCAAAAAAGCCCACAGCTTCCCCTTCTATCACGAGAGCTCTTCAATTGTCCACTTCAAAAAATTCTAGAGAAAGACTCATATGTCCTGCTTATTTACAGGGGCCAGTTCTGGGCTGTTCCCTGTGGCCAGAGGGTGGTCCATCTAGGGCATGTGTCCACCCTATGAAAGTTGGGCCTCTTAGAACAAGAAGAGGGGAGGATATTGGAAGATCCATGGCGCAGGTAGGAATTATCTGCTTTGACAGATGTCGCACTGAGGCTTGGAGAGGATCTGTGGCTTCCCCTGGGATTTGAACCCCAGTGTATTTGACACTGCATCTTGGCTCTTAATTTGCCCTTGTACTGCTTTGGCCAATATGCCAGCTATAATCTTCCAGGCACAGGCTCAGGGTGCCCATGGGAGGGCCTGCTGGGAATGAACGGATAAGAACAAGGGTGATATTCAAAATGTTTCACAACAGGTGTGGCGTGGGCCTTGTATCCATTCCCTGTTGCTGCTGTGACAAGCTGACACAAGCTGATTGGCTTGAGCCAGCACGAACTTATTATCTCACGATGCTGAAGGTCAGATGTCCCCACATCAGTCTCCCTGAGCTAAATCCAAGATGGCAGCAGGGCTGGTTCCTTCTGGACCCCCCAGGGGAGCTTTTGTCCTACAACCTTTCCAGCTCGAGGGGTCACCTGCATCCTTGACTCCCAGCTCCTTCCTCAAATCCAATTCTGCTTCCATTGTCCCATCCGCTTCTCCGACTCTGACCCTCTTGACTCTCTCATAAGAGTTGGAGAAGCGGATCCAGCTGACGCCCAGCTGGATCTCATAAGACAGAGTCAGGAGGGTTGGAGTCACCTCCTGGTGACTACATTGCTCCCTACCCCCAGATAGTCCAGGATCACCTCCAGGATAAGACACTGCCATGTAAGCCCACATAGTCACAGGTTCTGGGGATTGAGATACTGATACAGTTTGGATGTTTGTCTCCACCTAAATCTCATGTTGAAATGTGATCCCCAGTGTTGGAGGTGGAGCCTGGCCGGAGGTGTTTGGGTCATGGGGGAGAGTCCCTCATGAGTGGCCTGGGCCATCCCCTTGGTCATGAGTTCATAGGAGATCTAGTTGATCAAGGCATGTGGCCCCTCTCCCACTCTCTCTCTCTCTTGCTCCCATTCCTGCCATGTGAGACACCTGCTCCTCCTTCACCTTTCACCATGATTGGAAGCTTCCTGGGCATCCCCAGAAGGCAAGCAGATGCTGGCACTATGCTTCTGTATGGTCTGCGGAACAATGAGCAAATTAAACCTCTTTTCTTTATAAATTACCCAGCCTCAAGAATTTCTTTACAGCAGGGTAAGAATGGCCAAATACACATGTAGACATCCTCAGGGCCATTACTCTGCCCACTGCAGGCATCAGCCAATCCAAGCAGAGGTCACCTGTGCCACTGGGGCAGGGTCCCAGAGGCCTCCACATGGCCAAGTGTTATCTCTGCGGTTGCTAGGTCCTGCCAAGATCCCCAAGTAGGAGCGGGGACATCAGGCGGGGGCTATTGGCCAACCTGGCATGGATGGATTTCAATAGTAATAAGCAACATGGTGGTCCCAGTGAGTCCCAGCTGGAGATCAGCTGGATGACGGCCGGTGGCCAGGGCATCTGTGGAGTGCAGCCATGCATGGAGGCTGGCAGACAGGCAGGGTCTGGAAGGAAAGAGGGTGGTGCACTGAGAGTGGAGCAAGCTTCATGCTGCTTCTCCTGGCATGGGTGCATCAGGCGGGGATGCCCAGAGCTCAGGGTGAAGGGCTGTGGAGTGGGGGTCAATTATGGCTTCAGGTTAGGTCCAGGTTGCCAGATATGAAGGCAGAGAAAGACCAGAGCAAAGAGACTCTGGATGGGAGCAGCACTACCTTAGGAAGATCATGCTCCAGACTCTGGGGGTAATTTCAAGCCTGGGGTTTCCTGGGCCAGGGTGGCTTAGTAACGCAATGGACAAAAGGAGCCCTCATGTCATAAATGAAGAATCAGCAATGCACCCTCTGCCCTACAAGAAGAGCAACCTCCAGAGAGAGATGGGGTCCTCCCTTTGGTGGGATGTAAATCTGTGTCATCCTGGCTTCTCAGACCCACTGGGGTCCAGGCAACCACGGACCTTCCCCGACAACTACTAGACCCATGCTGCCAGGAAAGGCCGAGGGCTGGGGCTAGAGAGAAGAAATTGACTCTACAAGAGGGCATAGGCTGGAAATAAGGGACTTATGGCATGGCCTCTGATCTAATCCCCTGTAGGGCTGAGATTTCCAGGGACTTAGGCAGTGCCTACTTCATGGGCATGCCACCTGTGCAGGTGCCCAGGTGGGCTGTGTAGCAGATTGAATGGGGCCTCCCAAAAGATATATCTCTGTCCTGATTCCCAGTACCTTGGGATGTGATCTCATTTAGAAATAGGATATTTGCAGATGTATTTAAGTTAAGGATCTTGAGCTGAGATCATCCTGGAGTTAGAATGGGCTCTCAAGTCAATGACTGGGATCTCATAAAACCAGGGGAGGGAGATTTGAGACAGAAAACCACACACAGAGAAAAGCAATATAAAAATGGAGGTAGAGGCCAGGCATGGTGGCTCACGCCTGTAACTCCAGCGCTTTGGGAGGCCAAGGTGGACAAATCACCTGAGGTCAGAAGTTTCAGACCATCTGGCCAATTTAGTGAAACCTCATCTCTACTGAAAATACAAGAATTAGCTGGGCGTGGCGGTGGGCACCTGTAATCTCAGCTACTTGGGTGGCTGAGGCAGGAGAAGTGCTTGAACCCAGGAGGCAGAAGTTGCAGTGAACCAAGATTGCGCCACTGCACTCCAGCCTGGGCAACAGAAAAAAAAAAAGGAGGTAGATATCAGAGTGATGCAGCCACCAGCCAAGGAAACCAAGGATACCAGCAGCCACCAGACACTAGGAGAGAGAATGGAACCATTTCCCGCAGTGCCTGCAGAAGAAGCCAACACTGGCAACCCCTTAATTTTGAGTCTCTGGGATCCAGAGCCATGAGACTCTATGTTTCTGTTGCCTGAAGCAGCCCTGTTTGTGGTAATTGGTTACAGCAGCTCCAGGAAACAAATGCAGGCCTAAATGCTGAGTTGAGTGTTTCACTCTTGCTCTCTCGAAATTCTTAATAACTTTCAAACAAGGGCCTCTTGTTTTTTACTTTGCCTCTGGCCCCACATATCACATAGCTGGCCCTGGGCTTAGGTTTCCCCAGGAGGTAATGACACTGCCTTTGCCCCTAGATCTGCCCCTTAGCATCTCTCGAGAGCAGTGAGACGGCCTCTAGGCAACAGCACAGGTGCCGTGATGTTCTCCCTGGAATGGCTCATTTGCGTTCTTCAAAGTGGCTTGAAGGCCCATCCACAGGAGAATTTGTTTTTCATTTCCTCAAAGCAGGCTGAGCGTCTGCTCAGTGTTTATCTGGAGGTGACCAAGGCCCTCCCGGATTCTGATGATTCTACAACCTTGAATGCAGGCTCGGACCACCCTGGGAAACGGAGCCTCCCTTTCTGCCCTACACTCAAGACTCTGTGCCCAGGCTGGCAGAGGAACAGGAGCCTCCCCATACCCATTCCTGTGTTACCTGGCCTTTCACAGGCACGTGGTGTTCTAAGTCCAAGGAGCACTTCCTTATAGTGTTTATTGTTGTTTTTTACATAAAAGGTGCAAATTATCCCTGTCTGTTCTGTGAGAGCACTAGTGTGGAATCAGGACACAAAACGGATGGACTGATGGTCTGAGAAATCACACTCTGCAAATGAAGAGAGAATCACTTGAGTAACGTAGAAGGATGCGTTTATTTTGTACCAGAACTAGGGGAAGCCTGGTTACCTATGAGTCAGATGCAAAGGTCATGCTGGAGAATCTGGCAGAATGGGTCTCTGCAACTGCACAGAAGCACAGAATTCTAGAGCTGGATGTTTCCTTGGGACCTTGAACTTGATCCCTGAGCAGGGTGGCTTCTTCAGAGTTCTGTCCTTGAAACCACTATGACCAGTGGCCTCTGTTACTACACAATCAGCGTGTCTATCTTTTCGCAGCTCAGCTACATGTGGTTGCTAAAGTAGAGTTGCACTGTCGAGTTTAACGCAGCCTGAAAAGAAGTGTCCCTCATCACTCCTGATGCCGCTGATATAAAGAGAATAAAAATATTGGCGTGTGGCTGAGACACAGGCCCCAGATTACCTAGGAGGCCACAGGCAGGCGGCACCTGGCCAAACTCAGAGAGACCTTGTTTGGTCATCTAATTAATCCCCTGTCGGTGTCAATGCACCCATGCCAGGCTAGTTTCCTCCCAGCCTACAAGTCTTACTCAAGTTCAGACCATCACGGTGTCTTGTCCCTGGCTTCCGAGTCTGTGTGGACGCTATACCAGGTTTCCTCCTCAAAACTAGATTCTTGTGAAACCCAAAAAAGAGAGCTGAAAGACAGAATGTGTTTCACCGGCTCTACAACTTCGTTATTAGTTTTGAAATGTCCTGAATTTGTATCCTGTTGAGCGCCAACAGAAAACTTTTTACAGCTAGGTCACTATGGAGTGCCGGCAGCAGACTTCCTTTGTGCGATGGTTATTTGATGAGTGAGGGGATGTGTAAGATCTAGACGAAAAAGTCTAAGCTTGGGCCAGGTGCGGTGGCTCACACCTGTAATCCCAGGACTTTGGGAGACCAAGGCAGGCAGATCACCTGAGGTCGGGAGTTCGAGACTGGCCTGACCTACATGGAGAAACCCCATCTCTAATAAAAATACAAAATTAGCTGAGCGTGGTGGCACATACCTATAATCCCAGCTACTCAGGAGGTTGAGGCAGGAGAATTGCTTGAACCTGGGAGGTAGAGGTTGTAGTGAGCCGAGATTGTGCTATCATACTCCATCCTGTGCAACAAGAGCGAGACTCCATCTCAAAAGTAAAAATAGAATATAAAAATAAAAATTAAAAAATCTAAGTTTGAGATGTGCTTGTTTAGGGTTTGCCTTCTCCTGTCCCATTCAGAAATAAAAGTCTGAAAAACAGAAGTGTTCACAAATGGATGGTCATAAATTTGGCATTAGAGAATGATACATGTCTTAGCATGAAACTAGACTACACGAGCCCAGAGAAACTTCCAACTCTAAAATTCTGTGTTTCTTGGGAAGAATTCTGTGTTTCTGTGCAGTCATGAAGACCCATTCCGCCAGATTCTCCAATGTAACCTTTGGGTCTAGCTGACTCATATGACAACCCTGCTTCCCCGTGAGTTTTGGTATAAAATAAGTACATCCTTCAATGTTCCTCAAGTAACTTCTGTTTTCATTTGCAGAGTGTGATTTCTCAAATCATCAAACCATCAATTATGCGTCCTGATTCCAGACTAGAATTTAATCGATACTTACTTATGAGGGCAAGTGTCTACCCGCAGCTTGCTGAGAGTAGCAAGTAAAAAATTTATGACCAGACAAACCTGTTTTAACTATTCTCTGTCATTACTCTGTCAGCAGCTCAAATCTAAAGCTAATTCATTTTGAATAAAACTTGTAGAATCTATGTTTTAATAATTCTGAGGATACTTAGAAGCTAGGAATAAAAAATTTACATCAGAAGATATCCATTTCTTCCCAAATGTTCATTTCTAACTCTTTCAGGTGAGTGTCATATTTAATATGAGTTTCTTCCATCTTTCCTTTGGGCACAGTAATTGTCTGAGGATTCTGAGAGGGATCGAAGACAGGCATGATGAGTTTCCTTCCCTGAAGGAATGAACGCCCTCAGGGAAGAGTCAAGGTAGATGTCAGCACAGCCCTTCAGGTGTCCGGGGCGGGCTCACAGGCCAATCAGGGCCCTGACCATGTCTCACAGAGATGCTCTCTGTCTGAGTCTCTCTCCCTCTCTGGCCTGTAAGTCCCTCAAGGATAGTATCTCACTTGTCTCTGCATCTTTATATCATGACTTGGCAAAGCATAGGCACTTAATGCATTTGGTTGCAATCAAATAAAGTTTAGAATCATTGAACATTACTAGTAACTATGTCCCCCAAACAAATTCAGTGTCAGGCCTCTGGATCTTCCCCATCCCTTTCCTTCCCAAATAGGATGGGTACTTCCCACGTGCCCCTGGACCTGCCTGTTCATCCTGCAGACTGCTGGCTTGTTGCTATGAGCCTGTCTTCTCTGGAGCAGCAGGAGTCCCGCAGTTGGCATGCATCCTCTTGGTATAACCAGTGCCCAGAACATGCAGTATTTTCAATGTAGGTCACTAAATAGCTGTGTTGGTGGTGGAGCAAAGCTACAGGGAGAGAGTGAATGGTGGGTGGGGTGCGGGGGAGTGGGGAAGGGCGGTGGTGAGAAGCAGTAGAACCTTCCATCATAGGGCAGGATGGGGACCTGAGGGGCCACGGGCAGAGTAGGGGTCCCCTAAGCTCCTGGGAGCACAGACATCAGAGAACAAGTTACTCCAGGAGGACACACCAGTATCTTCTCTGGCAAGGCCTAGAGAGGCTTGTGTGGGTGACAGCTGGAAAATCAGGCCTGTGGCCTCTGGCCTGCTTTGGATGGAAACAAAGAAGTTTTATAAAGTATGTGTAGCTGCAAATGTAGAAAAGTTGGTGTGGAGGGATGCCCAGTCAGTGTTTCCAAAGCGCGCCTGCTTCTACGTGTCTCCTGGATGTTTGCTCAGCATGTACGTTATCAGGCTTTTACAGTTGGTCTGGACTGGGGCCTGGGGACAGGAAACATTCTGACTTAGATTTCCCAGTGAGCCTCATCCTCTGGGATCTCTGGTTGATGCTGCTCTGGTTTAGAAAACGATGGCCCTGTCATGCTCAGTCCCCTTCATGGCTATGGTGGCCACCACTCCGTGTGTGGACACCTCAGGACACAGAAGTTCACCAGCAATAGTAAAGAATGGGAAGGGCATCCTGGGAAACTCCCACAAGGCCCAGGGAACCCCACCATCCCCTGCACAGCACATGTCATCACTGGCAACCTCAGCCCTTGCTCCTCTTCAGAGAGGCATCCTGGAAGACAGTCATGGAAGGCCGAGGTCAGCATCCACAGGTGTGGCACGGCAGCCTGGCTGTGGTTGTATCCCAAACCGTATTCCCTTAAAGGCATTGATGGAGAGGCGGCCCTGGTGTCAGGGGACTGGGGACACTGACTGCCCTAACAAGCCTGATTCTGCATTTGTCTCGCAGATCCTGTTATCTCCAGCATCACAGAGATAACAGGCAGCCACAGAAGAGAGATTACAAAGTTGAACCATAGCAGAATGAGCCTCTCTAATAAAACATAATCCCATCTAGCAGAAGAATCTCGGCAGTTGTATGTATCCATATGTATGAGTCAGCTCAGACTGCGATAACAAAATGCCATCCACTGGGTGGCTTCACCGCAGACGTTTTTTGTTCACAGTCCTGGAGGCTGGAAGTGCAGGATCAAGGCACCAGCCAATCGGGTTGCTGGCGAGGGCTCTCTTCCTGGCTTCTGGCTGTGTCCTCACATGGAGGAGAGGGCAGGACAGCTCTGGTCCCTCTTTCTCTTCTTATAAGGATACTAATTTCATCATAGGGACCCACTCTCATGACCTCATCTAAACCCAATTACTTCCTGAAGTCCCCAGCTCTATCTAGCATGACACTGGAAATTCATGAGAGCTTTAACGTACGAATGTGGTATTGGAGCACAAACAGGCAGTCCCTATCACAACACGTATACATCACGTACCACTGCCTCTCAGCCCCTTCCCAGCTGCATCCTCTTGTCACTTGTAGAATTGCTTGGCTGCCATCTGTCTCTCAGAGCAGGCTCGGAAGGGCCACGTGAGCAGGGATGGTGTCTGCTGTGCCCTAGCTTCTCACACTGTGCCTGACTCCCCAGGGGTGGGAGGCATGAATGAATGAGCTCCGTCAGGTCCATTTCGTCCATAGTACCAGTACGTTCTTGGTACATCCACAAAGCACACCAGAGGATTCAGAGGTCCAGCTTAGAGGTGTGGACTGCAATGCTGGCTGCACACATTTACCCCTGAGGAGCTCCCCTTCCTTCTGGCCTGCAGGGCTCTTTCCAGATTGTTCACCTGATGGTCATGTGGCATTATAATGAGTAAACAGCTCTCCTTACTATCTGGCCAGAACATTCTTGAGAATCCATCGGGATGTAAGGTAAAGCTGTGGTTTGTTCTGAGTTCCCAGGCCCTGTGGAAAGGCACTGTGACCCTGCAATAGTAGACTGCTCAGTTAAAGGTTACAGACTTGATTGGAGTTGAATTGAACTAGGACAAAGGTAATATAATAATGGACCCACCTGACCTAACACAACACACAGGCACCCCAGTTGTGGTACAGAGTCAGAAATAAGACAGCATGAAGACAGTCCGTGCCCATGGGGCTGCCCTCCTCCATCAGCAGAGCCTCCCCTTCACCCTACAGTGAAGTTGTGAGTATCCTCCCACCAAATGCTGAGCTAAACGTTGAATAGGGCACTCTGCTGTCCACTTTCTTGTATTCTTTTACAAAAATGATTGGTTGGCTGACTGATTTCAGATCATTCCAGGGCTTTGAGCTAGGAAAGAAAATGATTAGAACAGTTGGCAAAATAATCTAAGGTTAATCACAAAATGAAGCAAAGCATCCCTTCCTTCCATCTTGCATGATAGGCAGATATTTAGATGTGTTACCCACTACAATTTGGCACAGGCTGGAAGGAATCTTCCAGAGCATGGGTCCAACGTCAGTACTTCTCATGGTTCCTTGGATAATACTGAACTTGACCTGAGATGCGAGGACCTTGACCACTCCTTGGACATCCTGTGCCCGCCTCTCCTTGCCCTTCTTGCTCAAGCCACAACCCCCTTCCTTGGTGCGGTGCCTTGATTTCACCTGGCTCCTTCCTGCCCCAGGTCCTCTGCACAGCTACTGCTGCCCAAAGTGCCCTCCTTCTTTTGTCTTCAGGGATCCCTCTCTCAGGCTCTCAAACAGCCTCAGCTTGCTAACAGAAGCCCTCCAATCCTCCCCACCATTCCCGCACTGGCATGCCCTCCAACATCTGAGAGTGTGCCCCCCCTCTCAGCCCCTTCCCAGCTGCATCTTCTTGTCACTTGTAGAATTGTTTGGCTGCCATCTGTCTTTCAGAGCAGGCTCGGAAGGGCCACGAGCGGGGATGGTGTCTGCTGTGTCACTCTGTGCCCTAGCTTCTCTCACTGTCCCTGACTCCCCTGGGGTAGGAGGCATGAATGAATGAATTCCTACAGGGCACAGGTGAAAAAACAGAGCAGGAGAGGACGAGGTGACTCATCGTAGGCCGCAAAGCCAGGAAGTTGGTAGAATAATAACCTAACCGTGGCAGACCTTCTTGGGTGCTGAGTGTGTACCAGGTACTGTGCTAATTAGTGAGCTTGTATTGTCCCAGTTAACACTCACAATGACCCAGCGTAGGTACATCGTATCATTATCCTCCTATGCTTACCACTGAGGAGACTGAGGCTCAGAGAACGTGGCGGTTGCTCACAGTGCCCTGCCCACGTCTACTCAGCTTGTCCAGAGCCATCTGCCACTTGGGGACAGTTTTCTGTGTCACTTTTTGCCTTAGGATGTCCCCTGGCCCTGGGAGCAGGCTCAGCCCACAGCAGGGCAGGATAGGGGTTTGGGGAGCAGCCCTCAGTCATTGAGGAGGAGGAGTTGAGGAATCCAGGGCATCTGTGCTCTGCTGCAGGACAATTCTGAGGGTCCCTAGCAGGCCTGAGCCCCACTGCCCACAATGGCTACCTACTCATACGTTATTCCTCTTTAGTTTTCTGCCCTAACGAATGTTCCCACAACCTCACAGTGCTTCCTGGAATCACTTCCAAAATAAATGCCTTGCACCCCAAACCCTGGGAATCCAAACTAACACACAGGGAAGAGCAGTCACTTGCCCAAGGGCACCCTCTGGCAAGTGCTGATTCAGATTCAGATGCAAACACCTTCTTTACCTTCCAGGCTAACTGGCACCTGCCACCTGGCTCCAGCACTCCTGGGCAGTGGGTGAGATAGAAGTAGGACACCACCGATCCACAGAAAAACAGCCCCCACAAAGGGGTCCCTGTCACAGACCCTAAAACCTGTGAGTGTGTTCCATTACACGGAAAGGGGAATTAATGCTGTGGATAAAAATAAAGTTACTAATTGACTTTAAAATGGAGAGCTTATCCTGAATTGTCCAAATGGACCCAATGTTTAAGAATCCTACAAGGAGAAGAGGGCAACAGAGCTGGAGAGGAAGAGGGGGCTCTGGAAGGAAGGCAGGGGAAGGCACCGTCACTGGCTTTGAAGGTGGAGGAGGGACTCCAAGCCAAAGAATGTGGGTGCCTCCTAGAATCTGGAAAAGATAAGGACAAAATTTCTCCCCTGCCTTCTCCAGAAGGAACATAGGCCTGCTGACACCTCAATCCTAGCTCAGTGAGACCTGTGTTGGACTTTTAATAGATTCAGTTTGCTTAAGCCAGTAACATGGTGATTTGTTACAGCAGCCATAGAAAACTCAAGCAACCACTTCAAGAAGTTAGCACCTCATCTCTGACTGTGTCTCAGGGACACGGCTGATTTACTTTTATGATTATGACTTACATGTCAATTATTCCACAGAAGATTTTGGAGATGTTTGTGCAGATTGGGTGGATTTATTTTGTTCTGAAAACTTACACCTTGCGCTTTTAAGCATTTTCAAGCCAGGCTCTTAGAATGCTTTGCATACACCAGCAGAAGACAGCGGCCCGTGCTGACCTGAGGGCTGCATTTGCCTGGGTCTGGTTTGATGAGCTTGGTGTATCGTTTCTATCCATTCTGTGCCTGCTTATAGAAACCACAGAAATATCACTGCTGTGATATCATCACTTCTCAACTGCACAGTGGAAATGCATGTGAATAATAAGCCCCCCGTGACGCAGAACGGCTCCCACCTGCGCCTTTGGCAAACATTTGGAGCACAGTAAACAATTACGAGAAGGGGGAAATAGAAAGCAAGTGATTACTCATCAAGGAGCAGATTTTTAATATACTTTAGGAGAATTTTTCCTAGAAGACTGTGGCTAATGTGAACATGTGTTTGCCTAGACCATTAGGGGACCTGAAAAGTAATACTTTTGAGTAGTAAACTTTAGAAATTCATCCCAAATAGAGAATGCCTTTCCTAACACACGGAAACCTAAGGAAGTTAGAAATGAGCACAGACAGGTTGAGCCCAAGAGTGTCTTCTCAGGGTGGCATCTGTAAGCCCATGGTTTTATGAGGCTGAGAAAAGTCAGCCTTATGATGAATTGACGTTCCTGCCTGCACTCCTTCCAGGAGCAAGAGGAAGTCAGATGTGGTCAGAGGAAAGCCTCGTGTGGGGAATGAGGTCTGGGAGGGTCTGAAGGTAGGACTCACTGGAAAGCAATGCTTAGGAACAGATTTCACTCAATGAAATACAATTTTAGAGATCTGCCACTATGCTTCAAGCACTGTACTTGGTATTTGGAGTGGAAGGATGGACCAGGCACAGGCCCCAGTGCCCTGAGCCTGAGAGCTGGAGAAGGGTGCGGGCAGAAAAACAAGTCAATTCTGAAACCACATCATGTGCGCAGCCTCTTAAAATGGACAGAGATATGAGAGGTGCCAGCTCAGAGGATGGCATTGTTAGATTTGAGCATCCTGGAAAGCCCTCAGGATGAGGTGCCACTGGAACTGCTGGCCAGAGGAAACACCAACCCATGGCCACATCTGGCTGGCATCACCGTCTCTCCTCTTCCCATGCATCCGTTCCTTCAATGACGTTATTCACCGGGTGTCTTTCTGCTAGTCTGTGTTTCTTTTTCACCTTGGGCAATGCAGCTGGCTTTCGTCTTCTCCAGGTCATTGGGCTAGAGTTTAGGGTTATCAGATGATCTGTTGATAAAAGTTTACGGCTCAACCTTGAGCAACCAGAGTGATGTCTGCACAACATTCTTAGGTTGGAAGATTGAGTAGACCCAGGGAATGCTCTCTAGGGCACACCGGAAGGACTAGTTGGAAATGGCAACTATTGAACCCTAGGGCAGGGGGATAAGGAGACATGCCATAGTGGAAGCCTGGAAGGTTGTCCAGGGGGAAGCTGCTGATTGAAGCAAGAGAAACATGTTCCTGTGGTCTGTGGAAAGAGCTCAGTCATAAGGACAGGTACAGACACAGGGGCTGTGGCTAAGTCTTACTGTAAGGCCACATCCATCTGGCTAAGATGTGCACCTGCCGTGGCCCTAAGAGGATCACAGTCCAAAGTGGTAAGGTTGAGTGAGGGTGCAAATGTTGCCATCATCAGAACTTTGGAGATGAGGCGGGAATGTGGATTTGTCGGCCAGCAGCGTACCCATGAAGATGAATGGTTGAATTTGGGGGCTGTCTTGCTCCAGAGTGTACAATGTGCTGCCTGGAGAAGCCGGCTGGTAGCCAGGGTGGGCTCCACGTGGTGAAGCAACTGGAGTCAAGAATGTGACCCTCTTCCCTGGAGGTTCAGGAACGCCGTCTTTTTAGGGTCCCAGAACTGATTAAGACTACAATGCCAAGGGGCTGGTTTATACCAAGAACCGTGCCAGTCAAGCGGATTGGAAACTTGTATGATCCTGACCATTGAGTGTCCTCCTGCGTTTCTTCGAGGTTGAGCAATTCAGGTGGTACCCTCCCAGAAGCAGCCCTGGACTGCACAGTAAGAAGGCACAGCGACTTCTTACCGGTTCATCCATCGCGGTGGTTATGTTTCTGCTCTGCATCAAGTTGTTTTTAAGGGTTAACTCTAAGAGTTGATTTTAAGGGTTAACAGGGAAATTAGATTTTTAAGTTCTAGAGAAATCCTACTACAAAGAAACTCAACCTTTGGTTATTAACTCCTACACGTACACTCATATGTGAACTAGGTTGGTCCTATATTTCTCCTATCCCTGCTATTACAAATTTAAAATTATTACTAAGGTTATATGCCATAACGAGCTGCTTTACATCTGTGTATTTTAAAGAAACAAAAAGCTTAAGTCTTATGTTCTCTAAAAGATATAGAATTTCCTTAAAAATTGAATAGGAATTTGGTGTTTATCAACAAGTTGCAGATTTGAGTAGAAAGGAAAACAAAGCTTAGTGTGTGTGTGTGTGTGTGTGTGTGTGTGTGTGTGTGTGTGTGTTTTATATAAGGAGTCCAGGAAATATTTGCAGGTGGTAAGCTGATAATACCAAAAGCTTATATTTGTGTGCTGACAGTGATTCAGGCACTGTTTGATGTACTTTGAGTGTATGACTATGACCTCATTTATAATCTTCAGAGGAACTTAACCCTCTTATAAGAGTGAACTTTTTTGAAGTTGAATTTCTAAGTATTTTTTTTTCTTCATATTTTATAACTAAAGCATTTCTGGACCATTAGTTTCTTATATATGAGTTTTGGTGGTAGTTGCAGCCAGTGTTTCCCATTAAAAAGTTTTGAATCAAGGTGATAGTATGTGAAGTTTGGGACCATCTACCCTAACTGAATGTCTGAATTCTTTGAGGTTACCCCACCCCCTTCAGTTCCTTCCAGGAGGCCCACGCAGTCACAGAGAAGTTTCCACCACACAGGCAGGCACTGGCCAACTACGCTCACCAGAAGGCAGGTTTGATTTATTGATGACGGGAGCTAGGGTGTGGAGGCGAGGTGCCAGCTGCTTCAGGCTGTGAGGGGAGACAGGCTGCCAAACAAGTCCATCGTGATAAATTCTCAGGGGAATTTAGCCAACTAATGGGAAGAAGAGAGTCTAAGAAAATTTAGGATGTACTGAGGCTCACACTTGAGGATAAACAAGCAAATCAAGTTTCCAGTGTCTTTGATGATCTTTTAAACAGCCCGGAACATGTAGACTTGGGAGGAGGAATGCTAGGATTTGTGAGGGAGAAAATCCCCGCCATCCCCCAACCTGGCCCTCCTCAGTGTCAGGATGGGGTCTGCTGGAAGCGGTGTGTGTGTGTGCAGGGAGTTGGCCCCTTCTCACACTTACCTCCCCATCTCTACCCCATGGATTTAGCATGCTCTGCAGGTAGATTATTAAACCGTGAATGAGTGGCACAAGAATCAGTAAACTGCCTATCATTGATGGGCATTTGGGTTGGCTCCAGGTCTTTGCTATTGTACACAGGGCTGCAATGAATATACATGCGCATGTGTCTTTATAGTAGAACGATTTATAGTTCTTTGGGTATATACCCAGTAGTGGGATTGCTGGGTCAAATGGAATTTCTATTTCTAGATCCTTGAGAAATTGCCACACTGTCTTCCACAATGGTTGAACTAATTTACACTCCCACCACCTGTGTAAGAGTGTTCCTATTTCTCCACATCCTCTCCAGCATCTGCTGTCTCCCAGCCAAGCACCGCATGTTCTCACTCATAGGTGGGTGTTGAACAACGAGAACACGTGGACTCAGGGAGAGGAGCATCACACACATGGGACAGTTGAGGGGGTAGGGGAGAGACAATGGGGGGTGGGGAGGGAGGGGAGGGATAACATGGGGAGAAATGCCAGATATAGTATGCACCTAAACTAAAATAAATAAATTATTTAAAAAAAAAAGGGAAAAAGAAGATTAGTAAACTGCAGTCTTGTACTGCAAATTCCTGTGAATCTGAGACAAAAAGAGATGAAAATGGCATTTGATTTAAAACTGGGTCTAAGGTAGCCTGATATGGACAGGGTGCTATTTAATTGTAAGTAAAACTGAGACTGAAAATATCATAGATTACTCTTCAGCTCCTAGCAATAAACACTAGATCATATTATAGATAACTTAGATTTTTAAAATGAAATTTTTCTTGTTTTTGTCTTATCCTTTTATTTATTTATTTTATTTTATTTTATTTTTTTTTAGAGACAGGATCTCACTGTTTCCCAGGCTGGAGTGGATGCAGTGGCACAGTCGTCCCTCATAGCAGCCCGAAACTCCTTGGCTCAAGCAATCCTCCCACCACAGCCTCCCAAGTAGCTGGGGCCAGAGTGTGCACCGCCATGCCCAGCTAATTTTAAAATTTGTAGTAGAAATCAAGTCTTACTATGTTGCCTAGGCTGATCTTAAACTCCTGGGCTCAAGCAACCCTCCTGCCTCAGCTTCCCAAATTGCTAGGATTACAGGAGTGAGCCACCATGCCTGGCCCGTATGGAACTTCACTGCATGCCTTGTTTCAGTCTATTTTTGTATTGCTATAGAGGAATACCTGAGGCTGGGTTTATAAAGAAAGTAGGTTTATTTGGCTTGTGGTTCTGCAGGCTGTACAGGAAACGTGGTGCCAGCATCTGCTTCTGGTGAGGACTTCAGGCTGCTTCCTTTCATGGTGGAAGCGGAAGGGGAGCCAGTGTGCAGAGGTCACACGGAGAAAGCAAGACAGAGTAGAGGAAGATGCCAGGCTGTTTTTAACAACAAGCTCTTGGGAGAACTCTCGTGGGAACTGACAGAGCAGGGCCTCACTCATTACCTAGAAGAAGGCAGCAAGTCATTCGTGAGGGATCCGCCCCATGACCCCAGCACCTCCCATTAGGCCCCATCTTCTGCCCGTGAGGTGCCATCAGGGATCAGATTTCAACATGACACCTGGTGGGGCCAAACAAATTATATCTAAACTATAGTCTACTTTTCCATATTTGTTCTTCTATGAGTGTCACAAATATCCAGCAGAGGGGTTAAGGCAAGAATTATCCTCCATTTTACAAATGAGAAGCTAAATGCTTGCCCAAGGTCACAAAGCTAGAGAGTATTGCGGCCAATTCTTGACTTTTTCCACAAGTCTTTCTCCCCTGCTCCAAGCTTCAAATTGGCCATAGCAAATTTCATTCCATCGTCAGTTCTGACAGCTGTCAGCCTGCTCTTTCCTCAAAAGCACACAATGTGTGAGCAGACTGTATTTTAGAAGTTCTTCTGAGTGGTGCAAAGGAGAAACTGACGTGCTCTAGAATGTATAGAATATGAGATATGTCTTTTCATTTTCAACAGCTTATTTACCCTTTTCACTACACTTTTTCTGTGCTTCTATTTTTCTCCCTGTTTTGTCTTATCTTAAATTGCTGATTTTCTTTATTTCTTCCCCTTCTCCATTGTTTTTTTATTTAATATTTTTTTATTTAATATTTTTATTCCTTCATTGGTTATTCTGAAAGCTTATATATACTTCCTGACTTAACAAATTTTAAAATAAACTGATACCTCTACCTTCCTCAATAATACAAAGAATTTAGAACACATTGACTCTAATCACCTGCAGTATCTCTCATATTACAGTATCCAGCGTTAGTCATTGCTGTTGTTACTGTTTACAAATATTTGTATTAGTTAGCTATTGCTGCATAACGAATTACCCCAAAGCTTAGCAGCTTAAAACAACAAACATTTATTATCTCAGTTTCTGTGGATCCAAAACGTGAGAGCTGCTTATCTGGGTGGTTCTGGCTTAGAGCCTCTCATGAGACTGTGGTCAAGCTGTCAGCCAAGGCTGCAGCCATCTCAAGGCTCAAGTAGAGCTGAAGCATCTGATTCCAAGCCCGTTCATGTGGTTTGGCAAAATCCAGTTCCTCGGGAGCAGTTGGACTGAGGGCACAGCTCCTCCTCAGGTCATGTGGGCCTCTCCACAGGGCTGATTTCAACAGGGCAGCTTGCTTTCCCCAGCATGGGTGATCTGAGTGTGGGGCCTGGGGGAAAGGAGAGAAAGAGAGGAAAGAGAGCAAGATGCCAAGATGGAAGCCATAGCCTTTTTATAATCTAACCTTAGCAGTGACCTCCCATTACTTCTGCTGCATTATGTATGTTAGAAGCAAGTCCACACTCAAGGAGAGGTTGTACACAGGCGTGAATATCAAGGACCTGATGCCACTGGGGAACCATCTATAAGACCACTTGCAGCCATATTGAAACTTAACCACATGTCCAGCAATTTCTCTCCTTGTCATTACTCCCTAGTATATCAATCAATGATCCTTCAAATCAAGGTCTATGAATGGAAAATATTCTGCCTTTGTTATAATTTTTTCTTTTTGAGACAGAGTCTCTCTGTCTCCCAGGCTGGAATGCAGTGGTGTGATCTCAGCTCACCACAACCTCTGCCTCCCAGGTTCAAGCAATTTCCTGCCTCAGCCTCCTGAGTAGTTGGGACTGCTGATGTGCACCGCCATGCCTGGCTAATTTTTATGTTTTTAGTAGAGATGGGGGTTTCACCATGTTGGTCAGACTGGTCTTGAACTCTTGACCTCAAGCAATCTGCCTGCTTTGGCCTCCCAAAGTGCTGGAATTACAGGCCTGAGCCACTGCACCCAGCCTAGTAATAAAATATTTTAGTTTGTCCTTACCTTTGAATGATAATTTATCTGAATGTATTTGACAACTCTTCCCTGGCCCTTGGAGCTTCTGATTCCATTTCTCTTTGGTTTCTATTATCATTAAAATAAATCTGCTGTCATCCATCGTTTTGGCTTCTGTGGTGGTTTTTAAGGGTTTTTTTTAATTGTTATTATTGCTCAGTAGTTTCACAGTGATTCATTTGGGCATATGTTTATTTTCATGTGTCCTGTTCAGGAATCTCTGATTGTCCACTTTGAGTAGGGTTGCCAGACAAATCACCGGCAGCCCAGTTACATTTGAATTAGGTAAGTATGAGTCAAATATTGCATAGAACATACTTGTATTAAAAATTATTTTTTGTTTATCTAAAATTCAAATTTGACTGGAATTTCTATATTTTTATTTGCCAAATTTGACAACTTGAAATTTGTTGATTCTTGTCTTCTGTCTAACCTGAAAAATTCTCAGTTATATGTTCTTCAAATATTGCCTTGCTTGAAACCTCTCTGTTTTCTCCTTCCGAAATTTTTTTTTTTAATGTATGTTTGTATTAGTTTTCTGGAATTGCTATAGCAGAGTACCACAAACTGAGTGGCTTAAAGCAACAGAAAGTTATCTTCTCTCAGTTTTGAAGGCTGAACGTCTAAAATCAAGATGTCTGCAGGATCACGCTGCCTCTGAATCTGTAAGGAAGAATCCGAGCTTTTGGTGGTTGCCAGTGTGGGAGACCAAAATATGCCACCCCAAAATATACTTTTTTGGCATATATCGAGATAGCTATTCAGAGAAGCTGCAGAGACAGAAATAGCTCTAAAAAGCTGTCCTTTTGTAAAAGAAATTCACATCTATCTACATCAGTAAAGCAAATAGCAGATGCAAGCAGAAGCTTTCTCTGAGGCCTTCTTATCAGCCTAGAGACAGATCTGGGAAAGATCATATTAGCAGCCCCAGACAGAGTCCAGAGATTGCAACAGAGTGTTCCCTTTTTTCCTCAGGGCTGCCACCCAAGAGAAAACTTGCCTAACAAGACAGCCTTTAATTCACAATACACTAACTATTTCTTTTCCTCACCTTCCATAACCTGTTGCCAACTCCCCCCGCCAGAAGCCCCATTTCTTTCTGTAGCTTAAAATGCTACCTAAGCTTCAACCACCTGCCCCTTCTTTGAGTCTCATATTTTGTGAGACTCCCTTGCATTATGCATGTAATAAACGTGTGTGCCTTTTCTCCTGTTTATCTATGTACTGTGACATTTATTTCACAGACTCAAATTATCACACCTTCGGAGAGTGGAAGGAAAGTTCCCTGGACCCCTATACCAGCAGTCCTTGGCATTTCTTGCTTGCAGACATATTGCTCCCCTCTCTGCCCCTGTCATCACATGGCTTTCTGTTCTGTGTTTCTATGTTCTTGTGTTCTGTTCATGTGTCTTCCCATGGCCTCCTTATAAAGACACCAGTCATTGGATAGGGACCCACCCCAATCCAGTATGGCCTCATCTTTGCTCAATTACATTTGCAAAGATCCTGTGTGCAAAGGCCACATTTTGAGGTCCCAGGTAGACGTGAATTTTGATGGAACGTTATTCAACCCTGTAAAATGTTCAACACTCTCATAAGTAGGAGTTGAACAATGAGAATACATGAACACAGGAAGGGGAACATCACACCCTGGAGCCTGTCAAGGAGTGGGGGACAAGGGGTGAGAGCATGAGGACAAATACCTAATGCATGTGTGTAGGGCTTAAAACCTAGAGGACGAGTTGATGGGTGCAGCAAACCACAATGGCCCATGTAGACCTATATGACAAACCTGCACTTTCTGCACAGGTATCTCAGAACTTAAAGTAAAATTAAAAAAAAAAAAAAAAAGTTCAACATTTCACTGTTTTTTTTTTTTGTTGTTGTTGTTGTTGTTATTGTTTTTTAATGAGACTTTTTATGAAACAAACAAAAAAAAAAAGGAGGATGTCACTATAAATTAAGAATGGAGGGATCTGTCCTTGTGGTACTGCAAGAGAGCAGAGTATGCATCTGTGGCTGAGGGAGTGTCGGGACAAGCATTTAGAAAGTTTCTTCTACTCTTTGATGGAGTATTTGTTGAAAGGAGTGCTGCCATAACTGTAACCAAAGGAGGCATTATGTTTCCAGAAAAATCTCAAGGAGAAGTATTTCGAGCAACAGCAGTGGCTTTTGGATCGGATATTAAAGGAAAGGGTGGAGAGATTCAACCAACAAGTTAGCGTGAGAGTTGGAGGTACAGTTCTTCCAAAATATGGAGGCAGCAAAGTAGTTCTAGATGACAAAGATTATTTCTTATTTAGAGATGGTGACAATCTGGCTGGGCACGGTGGCTCAAGCCTGTAATCCCAACACTTTTGGAGGCCGAGGCAAGCAGATCACCTGAGGGTCAGGAGTTTGAGGCCAGCCTGGCCAACATGGTGAAACCCTGTCTTTACTAAATATACAAAAATTAGCCCAGCATAGTAGTGTGCACCTATAATCCCAGCTACCTGGGAGGCTGAGACAGGAGAATGGCTTGAACCCAGGAGGCGGAGGTTGCAGTCAGCTGAGATCGCACCACTGTACTCCAGGCTGAGCAACAGAGTGAGACTCTGTCTCAAAAAATAAATAAATAAAAAAGAAACGGTGACATTCTTGGAAAGCATGTAAACTGAAATAAGTCACTATTGAAATGACATCAGCGCGAAGCTCCCCATTCCACTGAAGTTCTGAAATCTTTCATCATGTAAATAACTTCCATATCTCTCTTTTATAATAAACTAATGATATCTAATGACAAAAAATAGAGAGCATAACTAAATCTATTCAGTGTCTCCTTAATTCAAACTACCCCTCATGCTTCTAGTTGTTCCTTTCGTCAATCTGTTCTGTTTCATTACGTGTTGTCTTTCCTTACATTTTCTATTTCTTCTTTGAAATCACTTTCATAACTTTAAACATACTTATTTTTTAATCTTTTAAGATAATTTTGGCCAGGCATGGTGGCTCACGCCTGTAATCCCAGCACTTTGGGAGGCTGAGCTGGGCAGATCACAAGGTCAAGAAATCGAGATCATCCTGACCAACATGGTGAAAACCCATCTCCAATAAAATACAATAATTAGCCAGGCATGGTGGTGCAGTCCTGTGGTCCCAGCTACTTGGGAGGCTGAGGCAGGAGAATTGCTTGCACCCAGGAGGCGGAGGTTGCAGTGAGCCAAGATTGCACCATTGCACTCCAGCCTGACAACAGAGTGAGACTTCATCTGGCGACAGAGCAAGACTCCATCTCAAAAAAAGAAAAAAAAAAAAGATAATTTTGTTACCTCAATATCTTGATTTGCTACAGGGGCATTATCAACCCAGGGTCAATTTATATGTTGCAAGCTTAACTTAGACTTTCCTGTCCCACACAAATAATTTAAATTCAGACTTTTTTTTTTCTTTTCTGAGCCCTGGGTAGCAACACATCAATGGGTTGGTTTTGTTTCTTCTTCATTGAAGGTGCTGAGTTTCAAAGATGTCAGCTTTATGTAAAGGTCTTCGTTCCAACTCTCTACCCCAAACCTCCTCTCCAGTCTTCATGTGGATGCCCACTTAAAATCCTATTTCTGGGTCAGATAACTCCCTACTACCAGCCCTGATGACTGTACCTTTGACACACACTATATTGGTATGGCTTTTAATTTTCTCTTCGTTTCTAGCATCTGAGGGTCTCTGTCTTTGTTAATTCAGCTATGTATTTTAAAGAAACATCATATTTTATCTAACATTTGTAGATATTTGTAGCTGGGGAAAATTAACTTTAGTTGAGTCTACTGAGTAGACAAGACTGGAAGTCCAGTCTCTGGGGTTTATTAAAACCAAGGTAACTAGCTCTCCTGGATGTTAGCTCACCATCCAAGTTGAATTCAGTGTCAATCATCCAGAAAAAAATTCGTTTTTCTTGTGTGAAGTCCGCTTATAGTTAATAGACCAGCTTAGATTCTTCATTTAGTTTAGTGAACTCCTCAAAATGTGGTTTCATTATTGAAATAATTGCATGTCATTCTGATTTTACTATTCTCTCTCCCCAGAGATTGCTAGGAAACCAGAGAGTAACGAATCTTACAGACGATAGACGGATGTTTGGCATTCTTAGAACATGGCTGTTTTGGCCTGGCGTGGTGGCTCAAGCTTGTAATCCCAGCACTTTGGGAGGCCGAGGTGGGCAAATCACAAGGTCAAGAGATCAAGACCAACCCGGCCAACATGGTGAAACCCTGTCTCTACTAAAATTACAAAGATTAGCTGGGCATGGTGGCACATGTCTGTAGTCCCAGCTACTCAGGAGGCTGAGGCAGGAGAATCTCGTGAACCTGAGAGGCAGAGGTTGCAGTGAGAAGAGATCATGCCCTTGTACTCCAGCAACAGAGCGAGACACCATCAGGAAAAAAAGAAAAGAAAAAGAACATGGTTGTTTTAATTCAAAGTTCTAGCCATATGGGAAGTGGAGGAAATGCTGGACTGAGAAGGCACAGTTAGATGCCAATTACCAGGCCCAGTTCTAACTCATTGTTTTTCATTTGCAAAATAAGAGTGTTAGACAAAATACCTTATATGCTACTTCTAGCTCTTAGGTGATTTGTAAAGGTTTAGGGTGAGTGTAAACTGTAAACTGGGGGAGTCAAAAGTCTATGTAGTCTGAAAGCCATGCAGGCGCTCGGATGGGCTTACCTCTGCCCCCGAAGCCGGGGCCTGATGTGCCACTTTTGCAGGGCTTGGTTCTTGCCTGTTTCTCTTGAGGCTGTCTTGGCGTTCACTCATGCTCTTGGTTGTTATTTTTCACCCCCTGCCCTTGTGAATATGCACTTGCTCACAAGGCTTCACTGGCCACTTTCTCAATTCTGGCTGTCTTCTCTATGTTCTTGTCCTCTGTCTCCTATGGGGCTGTTTCTGGCTACTCACCACGAGGGTGGAGATGCCAAATATCTAGAAAATTCCTCACGTTCGTGAAGAAACCCTCTCAGCCTTTCCCTAGTGTCCTGTCTCTGAGAATCCCACCTTGCTTGGTGAGAACTTTAATAGATCTAGCCTCTTCATTTACCAAATCCTACCAAGCCACATTTCTTGTGAAATGTCTCATATGTACATTTTGTGCATTCAATAAACAGCTTTTGAGTTAGACCAGGCACGGTATTGGACACGGATTAAACAGAATAAAGAAAGCAGATCTCAGCCAGGCACAGTGGCTCACGCCTGTAAAGCACTTTGAGAGGCCAAGGTGGATGGATGAACTAAGGTCAGGAGTTCCAGACCAGCCTGGCCAACATGGTGAAACCCCTGTCTCTACTAAAAATACAAAAAAATTACCCAGGCCTGGTGGCAGGTGCCTGTAGCTCCAGCTACTTGGGAGGCTGAGGCAGGAGAATTGCTTGAAACCCAGGAGGTGGAGGCTGCAGTGAGCCAAGATCATGCCACTGCACTCCAGCCTGGGCGACAGAGCGTGTATCCACCTCAAAAAGAAAAAAAAATAAAAGAAAGCAGGTCTTTGCCTTCATGAAAGTTGAGGGTTAAAAGGAGCAGGCAAACAAGCTCATCATTGTTCATGATAAGAAAAAAAAAACACACAGGCGTGGTAGTGAGTAACAAGGCTGGTTATTTTTGGTCAGTTACTTGAGGGGACTCTGCAGAGAGCTGAGGTCTAAGAGGTGAAGAAAGTTCCAGTTACAAGTGCATCAGTAAAGCCTACTCTCTCTCTGTCCTCAGTAAAGCCTACTCTCTCTCTCTCTCTCTCTCTCTCTCACACACACACACACACACACACACACACACATACACACACACACACACACAGAAAGATATTTGCTAACTCATAAATTGAAATAAGCAGCAGTTGACATTGAGTCTACAGACAAAAAAAAAAAAAGTAGCAGTAAGACTTTGCAACTAGCTTTGCCAAAGATAGAGAACGTTCTGATTCTAGGTGACGGATCAGATCTGGTTCTAGGAGCAGAAAAATTCTTCAAGAAGAATATGAGCAAGTGATCCATTATGGGGGATTAAATGCCCTCTTGGGAACATAAAGCACTATATGTCGTGATTTTATAATCATCCCCCAAGCTTCCATCTGTAGTTCAACCTTTGAGTGAGCTCTAGCTGAAGGGTGGTTCAGTTGTCGGGCAAATGCTATGAAGCACAAGAGACAAATTCACCCTCATCCTGGTGCAAATAGTTTTCTTATGAGTTAGAATTTGAGAAGCTAGCTTTCTTAGGACCTGCATATCCTTGTATTTTGGGTTTGATTCATAAACTCTAAGATTAAATTTTTTAATCGATCCCTTTGGAATGGACCCTTGAGTCCCCAGGAAGCTTAAAAGCATAGCACAAAAGTCAACATCATGTAACAGGCTATTTGGTTCTTGATCCCCACCTTCACTCAGCTCCCAGCTGTGTTTACCTAGAAAACGACAGAGCCCAGGAGGAGGCGGCAGCCAAGGACCTTTCTTCCAGGATTTTGAATGAGATCCCAGCAATGATCTAGATACCTAGGACACCCAAATCCATGCAAGGAACTCCATTAGCCCTGAGCAAACCCAGAACAAGGCAGAGACCCTGCTCTCCAGGCCATTAGCAGGTCACAGCAAACGTCAAGACAATAACACGAAGTGACTCAAGAATTTCAACTGGCCTTTCCTGCAAGCTCTTAACAGGGGAACCCAATACAGGGACCACCAGGGCTCTGCTCTCTTGCTGTTGACTGCACCTCATAAGAGCTAATTGGATTCTGCCTCCACTGTGATTGACGTTATCTATGGAGAATGAGCAGGACGTCAGTGCTAGTGCCATTCAATCCATCTCAAGTTCCACGGTTTGGCTGTGAACACAGGTGGCCGAAATGGCATGCAGATGCAAAAAGCTAGGACCAGGAGGCTGAGGCAGCCCTGTGAGACTGTGTGCCGCTGGATCGCCCCTAAGAATGGCCATGTGGAGACACTTTCTGAGGAAAGAAAAGCTGTAAGTCCAAAGGCCATTGGGTGCCAAGTCTTAGATAATGTGAAGGCTTGAACATGGGGTTGGAGATGACACCTCCACCAGAGTAAACTAGCCAGCCTCCTGGGTGGGGTGGTGACGCTTTGACACAGCACATGGCCAACAGCAGGAGCCTGCGGGCAGCGTTTACGGGAGGAAAACGCATTCACCTGTTTTATTTAGACTCCAAAGACGAGTCTATGTAATTAAGAGACTGAGAATTACACAAGGGACTTCCTATAGACATGTTTGTGAGAGGCTGCCCAAAGCCAATTAGCATGATAATCAGACGTGAAGGAACAGTGAGCTCACGTGTCTGTATGTTTGTCAAAGAGAATCACGGTGGTCTTTTATCTTTCAATGCTATTCAGATCTTGGGCAAGTAAAAAGTCAACTAATGGGATTTTTCCTTAAATATACATGTACATATGCATTAGAAAGGTAAAAATGAATCCTATAAAATGTGCTTTTTATCCTCTCCCTTTCAAGAATTGTACTTAACAAATATAAAAGCAAGTTTTGGTCAGGGAAGCGTGGGTTGCGTCTTTGGTTTTTTTTTTGTCAAAACCCAAGCAAACATCAGGCTATGGAAAAGGAATTCAAGGCCAGGCATGGTGGCTCACGCCTGTAATCCCAGCACTTTGGGAGGCAGAGGCAGCTGGATCACCTAAGGTCAGGAGTTCGAGACCAGCCTGACCAATATGGTGAAACCCTGTCTCTACTAAAAATACAAAAATTAGACAGGTGTAGTGGTACACACCTGTAGTCCCAGCTACTCAAGGGGCTGAGACAGGAGAGTTGCTTGAACTTGGGAGGCAGAAGTTGCAGTGAGCTGAGATCGTGCCACTGCACTCCAGTCTGGGCAACAGAGTGAACTCTGTCAATAAAGAAGAAAGAAGGAAAGAAAGGAAAGAAAGGAAAGAAAGAAAGAAAGAAAGAAAGAAAGAAAGAAAGAAGAAAGAAAGAAGAAAGAAGAAAAGAAAGAAGAAAGAAAGAAGAGAAAAGAAAGAGAAAGAAAGAAAGAAAGAAAGGAAGGAATTCAAACAGTAAGTTTCCATTCCTTCACCCAAAAGAGTGCACCAACTTTCCCCCCAAGACTCACCTCCCTCTTCGCCAGGCACTGAAAAGGTAAGAACTCTGCCTTCAGATCTTCTCTGGGGATGTGGAAAACTCCAGCAGAGCATCCTGGGCTCAGAAATCAGTCACGGCGCCCTGCATCTGCGTGCTCTCATCAAATTCAACCTGTCCTTCTCGGCCCCATTGTCAGCCACCTTCCCTCCCACTGAGATGGAAGTATACCCAACCTTCAAGCCTCTGTCGCTCCAACCCACTGAGGCTCAGGCTGAAGATTCATTATGAGACAAATGAGATGTTCATCTCCACTTACACAGCCTACGGCTTGTTTGTTGAAAAAGATGTTGAGCCAACAAAATGATCTTCAACACAAAACTCTATTCTCCTCTTCACTCTTTATTGTCAAAGCACTTATCTCATTGGTTTCAAGCTGCTTTATTTAAAAGGACGGAATGTGCAGGTAAGGAGATTGGACCGGATTGGAGTGTCTGTCCCTGCAGCTGGGTCCTCCACGCATGAGTACATGTTTGTATGATAAAAAGGCCATTGCAAGGCCAGGCACGGTGGCTCATGCCTGTAATCCCAGCACTTTAGGAGGCCGAGGCAAGTGGATGGCTTGAGGTCAGGAGCTCGAGACCAGCCTGGCCAACGTGGTGAAACCCCGTCTCTACTAAAATACATAAATTAGCTGGGGGTGGTGCTGAGTGCCCGTAATCCTGGCTACTCGTGAGGCTGAGGCAAGAGAATCGCTTGAAGCCGGTAGGCGGAGTTTGCAGCGAGCCAGGATTTTACCACTGTACTCCAGCCTGGGCCACAGAGCAACACTCTGTCTCAAAAAGAAAAAAAAAAAAAGAAAGAAAGGAAAGAAAGGGCTTTGCAGTTCCCAGATAACAGTTCCTAAAATGCTCTTGCTGTAACCCACTGGATTAAAAGGAGTCCTTCCCTTCGGACTATGGGTCCAGAGCTTTGCCGCATTTTTTCCTTTCCATTGCAGCTATTCAAGTCCTGAATGGCAGTTTCTTGAGAGGTTAATTGGTAGTAGGCCAGCATTAAAAAAGTCAGAGGGGGCAGGAGTCCTGTGGTCAAGGATTTCTGAAATGCCGTATTAACATATTAACAAAGTTAGATGCCTGTCTGTATTGCAGGGCTCGGGAGCCTTTTATATGCTCAGGTCTTTTCAAATCCCCAGTGGAACTCTGCTGCAGTTTTTCTCAGTTTGACCCCAGCGCCTTTTGTTTCCTGTGGAATGTCATGGGATTAGCATTCCTGGCGGTACTTAGGGAGATATGTTTTCTAGCAGTCTGGGGTCCCAGTCGGGCAAGTCAGGGAATAAATCAGCAAGCAAATACACAAATATGTTGCATGTCAAGTTATCATCAATTTTAAAATGTTATTGATGATATTTTGAATCCATTTATTTATTTGTACTGAACCTGTTTTTACTTACAGAATTCCTCAATTCCCGCTAGCCCCATTTCAAGTGCTCAGGAGCTACACAGAGCTCCCTCACTGCCCGATTGGACGATTGGACGTGCAGAGCTTGATGAAGCAGATAAAAAGACATTCAGGTTGAGACCCTCGGAGGGAGAGAACACAGAGGGCTTTGTGACCTTTTAATGAAGCACAAAAAGCACCCCTGAGACTTTCCTTTTCCCACCCCTTCTCTATTAATCCTCTTCATCAACATTCATTTCCTTAGTGAGTTGAGGGTTTACCCCTACCTGCCTCAAAGGAATTTTGAAAGGATAAAAAAAAAGAAAGAAAGAAAGAAGAAGGAAAGGAAAACAGAGCTTTGGCTCAGCACTCAGGACCCATCCGAGGTGGTCACAATTAAAAACAAAAGCAACCCCTGTGGTTTGGTCTAGCTTGTACGGTAGTGACATGTGAGCTATTTCAGCAGCAGCCATAGCGTTTGTTTTGGAGACTTGAGTCAGAAAACAAACATAACACATGTGTGAAAAGACAGAAGTGTGTGGAACTCTGAGAAAGGCTTATCTTCTGACCACGATTGCCCAAGGAGAAAAGCCCCTCTTCTTTAACAAAGAAAAGGCCATTGTTCATTATTTTGTGAAATGTGAAAACTAACATGATAAACAATGATTCATTTTAATGGACCAAAAAATAGCTTGCATAGACACTGGAGGCCAAGAAAAAAAAGAAAAGAAAAAAATTATCCTTTTATTTATTTAAAGGAAAAAACATCTCATTATCAGCTCTCAATAGAGGATTCACAGGCACTAAGCAGAAGCTTCTGGAAGGTTGGTGTTTCAGAAAATTGTATCAGCTTTCTGAAAAGAAGAATTGCAACCCCTGAACTCCCACCCTCTTGTATACACAACTGGAAAAATGGCACGCCCAGATCTGATTGTGATAGTTTTTATTTGCAAACAAATGGGTTAGAAACGGCCAGCAGTTGGGGGCAGGTTGGAGACACAAGGAGAGCTCATCAAAGGGCTTCCGTTAGTGGGAGGTTAACCCACCTTGTCTGCTGACACTGTTCTTTTCCTTGCAACCCATCAAAAGACACAGCTGAACCCAGGGGTGCTAAGGCGGGGATGTCACGAAGCTGCTCTCAGGAATCAGTGATCCTGCTGCTGTTCCTGTAAGGATTTCTGTTACTCTTTTTTTTTTTTTTTTTGAGACAGTCTCACTCTGTCACCCAGGCTGGAGTGCAATGGCATGGTCTCAGCTCACTACAACCTCTGCCTCTCGGGTTCAAGCGATGCTCCCGCCTCAGCCTCCCGAGTAGCTGGGATTACAGGTGCACACCACCACACTGGGCTAATTTTTGTATTTTTAGTAGAGACGGGGTTTCACTATGTTGGCCAGGCTGGTCTCGAACTCCTGAGCTCGTGATCTGCCTGCCTCGGCCTCCCAAAGTGTTGGGGTTACAGGTGTGAGCCACCACACCCGGCCTCTCTTTTACTCTTTAAATCAGTAGGTGGAGACCAGGGCATCCTGATGTTGCAAACATTACACATTCAACCCAACACTTAAATTTTCTGCAGCAAAAGAAATTTCAACCACTGAATAGCTAAGGGCAAGGGTCTCCCCTACCCTATAATTCCCCTGGCTAAAACACTTGCCGTTTCTTGTTTCAGACTGGAAGATTCTGTAGGCTGTCCGATTTAGGTAAATGGCGCTGTCTTAGGCTTTGATTATGATGCTCAGAAGTGAGAGCCATTATGGTTTGACCCTGTCTCCCTGGCTTTGGGCTTTGCTGTGACACAAGGTAAAGTGAGGAGTCAGCGCTGCCCTGGGACCCAGCCCAGGCATGTGGCCACGCTGTGGATTAGTGTCCTAGCGGTGCTTTA
Source organism: Alouatta palliata (assembly GCA_004027835.1). Lineage (NCBI taxonomy): Eukaryota > Metazoa > Chordata > Mammalia > Primates > Atelidae > Alouatta > Alouatta palliata. The sequence continues at coordinate 41,761 of PVKV010009778.1, read as the reverse complement.
ACAAATGACCGCAAACTGGGTGTCCTCAAACAACACAAGCTCTTCTCCAGGAGTTGTGAAGGCCAGAAGTCCCAAATCAAGGTGTGGGCAGGTTAGGTTCCTTCCAGAAGCTCCGGAAGAATGTTCTGGCTCTCTCCTGGTTTCTGGTGGTGCCAGGATTCTTGGCTGTCTTTGGCTCATAGATGCTTCACTCCAGGCTCTGTCTCCGTGGTCACACAGTATCCTCTCAGTGCATCCCTGTGGCTTCCTGTGGTCTTCTTATAACGACACCAGCCACTGAATTTAGGATCCACTCTGAATCCAGGAAGACTTCATCTGCGAGAATGACAAAGAGCCCATTTCCAAAGAAGATCACATTCTGAGGTTCTAGGTGGACAGGTATTTGGCAGGACACCATTTAGCTTAGTCCATCCTCATTCTTTACTCCAAGATGAAATTTTCCTGAACTTCTAATAGCCATTTTTATCACTACAGATTTTATCACCTCAACCGAAAAAAAAAAAAAAAAAAAGGCTCCGCTAGACTTTTCACTGCTTTTGAAGAGCATTGCCTGTGGTTCAGAGAAAAAGCTAAAAGAACGTGAAGCAAACTGCTATATGACATGTCCGTGGTACAGGACTGGGCATGGAGCAAGGGCTCCCAAGACGGGAGGGAAAGGGGAGCTGACCTTGCCTGGTTTCTGCAGAAGGAGGAGGTGGGAGCCTTGCAGGGAGTGCTGGGGAGCCAGGTAGGCCTGGACTCAGATCTTGGGGATGTGTGAGACCGAGGCAACCAGAAGGCCTCTCAGAGACGGGACCAAAGGCAAACCTCGTGGAAACCCCCCAAGGCCATGTGCTACCAGGTACTGCACACCTTCCCAGGAACGTAAATTCTGCTACGCAGAGGCTTTGGTTTAGTGCAGGAGCAGTGGTCTGGGTGGAAGGAAGAAGCTTCAGGGCAGCTCCACACCCACAGGGCCCATCTCGCCTCCTCTCCCCAGACCTGTCACCTGAGACTGCCAGATCATTAGCCATTCTGGGCCAGCAGTGTGTCTTGTTCTGCCTTTTCGGCTGCGTAAAGTGCATTAGAAGCCACAGTAAATGGTAACTTAAACAGAAAGAGGAAGTCCTGGAAGATGAGCATACTCTTCAAAGGAACATAAAGGAAAAACCCACATAACCCCGGACAAAGACTCTCTCCTTTTTGACCAAACTTCAGTCAGGCTCCTTCAAGCCGTCGACCTTGGTACCCCCACTTGCTGGGCCCACAAAGCTTGGTTTCAGCAGGGATCCTGCTTCCGGTTTATAGAGAACCCCTGACGCATGATATCAAATCACCCTGGCCTGCCTTCAACAAGAATATCCTTAAGTCAGTTTAGCAAGAACCCCTGCCCTGTTTTCGCCTTCATCTGCTGAATCCCCTCAACCTGCTGTGAATCTTCCCTTGTTTTTTTTTTTTTGTAGAAAAAGATTTATTTAGAGAAAAAGGAGAAGGAGAGAGAAACAGCTAACTCTCACACTGAGAGAAAGAATCCAGAAAGATGGAATCCAGGAGAGGAAAGCAGCTTCCACACTGAGTGGAAGGGAACAGAGAGATGGAGTTTAGGAGGGGAAGACAGGCTTCCACGAGAGAGTGTGGAAGGGGACTCCAGTGGAGAAATCCGAGAGAGAGAAAAACAGCTTCCACGAGAGAGTGTGGAAGGGGACCCCAGAGGGAAATCCAGGAGAGAGAAAGATGGCTTCCATGAAGGGAGTGTTCATGGAAGGGGACACCAGAGGGGAAATCCAGGAGAGAGAAAAACAGCTTCCACAGGAGTGTTCATGGAGGGGATCCAAACATGGAGTCCCTCTTTTTTTTAAAACAAATTATTTATATATATATTTTTTGAGACAGAGTCTCGCTCTGTTGCCCAGGTGGGAGTGCAGTGGCCCAAACTCTGCTCACTGCAACCTCAACCTTTTGGGTTCAAGTGATTCTTCTGCCTCAGCCTCCCGAGTAGCTGAGTCTACTACAGGCACCCCCCACCACCCCTGGCTAATATTTGTATTTTTTGTAGAGATAGAGTTTCACCATGTTGGCAAGGCTGATCCTGAACTCTTGACCTCGGGTGATCTGCCCACCTCGGCCTCCCAAAGTGCTGGATTACGGGTTTGAGTCACCACGTCTGGCTCCTTGTTCTTTTATCTAGAGTTGAGCCTGATCTCTCTCCCCTGTTGTGATGGTGTGGACACCAATTGCAATTGTCCTGAATGAAGTCTTACATATCATTTTAAAAAGTGTCAGAATTATGTTTTGTTTTACACCCTCCCCAGCCCTACCCTCTGTCAGGGAGCATTTTAGTACAGGACTTAGAGCTCAATATTAGACAAGGCTTCTCTCTAGTACAGAGAACTTGTGTCCTTGGCCACACTCCGGTGAGGTCTGCAGTCCTGGACCTGCAGCCTTCTGTGGAAAACCCCCACTTGTAGGCAGCCACAGCGGAAGGATGGAGGAAGGAAGCCTGGCAGGCTCGTCCAGCACGTGGTCAACTGAGGTCTCACTTCCTTTTCATTTTCTTTCTAGTGTCCTTTTCAAAATTATATCTCTCTCCTTTAGAACCCAACTTCTTTTTTTAACCCGAAGTCTAATGTGGAAAGAATTTGTTAAGTTTGCAGTGGTGCCGTGGCATGAACCTCTTGTGGGGTGATTCATATACCCCGGGCTGCTGACTTGCACCGGGCAGGCACAGGGAGTGTTAGCTGGGGGAGCTTGCTTGTGTGTTTCCTTTGTAATGAGATGTAATACAAAGGCAATATATCAGAATGTAAACTCTCAATATCAGTCTTTAATTCTGTAATTCTTTTCTATGGTAAAGTATATTTGTGTTTGCTAACAGAAGGAGGAGGTAGAAAAACCAAAACGCACATACAAATTACAAATTTATTTTAATACATATTTAATATTATATATATTATGTATATAATATATGCATATACGATTATATATACATATATAACATATATATTATATACTATATATTTTATATATAATCGTATATACATATATAATATATAATATATATTATATGCACCCACCCCTAACAGGGAGCATTTTAGAACAGAATTTAGAGCTCAGGACTAGACAAGGCATATATATATATATATATATATATATATATATATATATAATATATGTTATATATACCATATATTTAATATAATATAAAAATATATAAATTTATTATTTACAAAATTAATGAATTACAGGTGAAACTCTACCTACAGAGGCACTACCCTAACATGCTCAAAGATGCTTGAGATCCTACAAGAGCCCTGATCCTACAAAAAGGTGTAAGACCCGTGGCAAGAATGAAAGAGTCACGAATGTGAAAAGCCCCTGAAGCCCAAAGTTCTCTTCCACAGTATTCAGTCATCTTCATGTAGAGAACTGGGCTTTAGGACATTTCGTGAAATCTCGGCTGTTTTCTGTGTCTCGAAGCTCAATGTGAAGGAGATCTTATTTGCACTTCTAGAAGGAGGCAGGTTGATGCAATGGGAAAAGAGCTGATGCTGTAAGACTCAGAGTCCTAAGATTCTCTTCTGTCCCTACCTGCCATGACAAGCTTTTGTGAGGATTAGGAGGTATGGAAAGGTCTTTGCAGGGTGCCTGCATGTAGAAAGTATCTCTAATAGGCAGGAACATGTTGTTGGAGCTTGCCCCATTCTAGTGCAGCTTCCCTAACAACAGCACCAGTGGGACCTTCTGTCCAGATGCCTGGCCCTGTCTTTCTAAACACCCTCGATTCTTTGCGTCCTCCAGTCAATGTCCTGTGAGTTGCTTTCCTGTGAAAGTTATCCCGAGACGATTTCCCTTGCTTGCAACCTCAGAGTCCTGCCTTGGTCAATTGCTGTATTTGTTCTCTATGGCTGCTGTAACAAATCACCATCAACTTGATGGGTGGCTAAAAAGCAACAGAAATTTCTTCTCTCACAGTTTGGAGGCCAGATATTCAAAATCAGTTTCACTGGGCCAAAATCAAGGCGTGGGTTGGGCAGCACTTCCCCCTGAAGATCTAGGGGAGAACCCATCTCTCGCCTCTTTCAGGTCCTGGGAGCGGCTCCATCCCTTGGCTTGTCACCACATCACCCCGATCTCTTCACGTGTGGTCACATCACCTTCTCCTCTCTTGTGTGTTGAATCTCCTTCTGTCTCTCTTTTACTTCGTATTTTATTTTATGTATTTATTTACTTTGAGATGGAGTTTTACTTTTGTTGCCCAGGCTGGAGCACAATGGTGCGATCTCTGCTCACTGCAACCTCTGCCCCTGGGTTCAAGCGATTCTCCTGCCTCAGTCTCCTAAGTAGCTGGGATTACAGGCAAACGCCACCATGCCCAGCTAATTTTGTATTTTTAGTAGAGACAGGGTTTCTCCATGTTGGTCAGGCTGGTCTCGAACTCCCAACCTCAGGTGATCCGCCCGCCTTGCCCTCCCAACGTGCTGGGATTATAAGCATGAGCCACGGTGCCTGGCCCTATCTCTTTTATAAGGACCTTTGTGACTACATTTAGGGACTACCAGGCTAACCCAGGATAATCTCCCCATTTCAAAACTCTTAACCTAATCACACCTGCAAAGACCTGTTTTCCATATAGGATAACATTTATGGGACACAGGAGTTAATACCTGGTATCTCTAGGGGTCATTATTCAGCCTACCATAGTTGTCAGTTACGGAGTTTGCTTTTTGAGCCTACATTTGCTGTGTTTTTTGATGATGACGCTTACAGGGCTCATTGTCTCAATCTGGTGGCACCTGCAGGTACTAACGGCTATGACGTCTGGACAGGGGACAAATAACAAGAATAGATTTGCAGGAACCTGGAGCCATTGGCATCTGCTTGGCTCTGCCTCATCTTCTGGTTTTAATGGGTTGTTGCCATGGCTAGAGGTACAGAGTAACTCGCACACTTTCAACAAGAAAAGGTTTTGACTCTCACAGGGGAAAACACCCAAGCACATGTGTAGTTATTTCCATAGCTAATCTGAACATGATATGTCAAGAATCATGGCCCAAAACCTTTCCTATCAAAAGCACTTAAGTTATTATTCTTAAATTGTTTTGATGACAGTATATTTTACCTTGGAGCCATAACCATGCATTAGTTAGATACACATTTCTGCTGAATTCTACTCCCTCTCTCCCTCAAAACTGTGAATGCGTTTGGTGTTTAAGAACACATGCATGCTCCTTAACGTGGGCATATGATCAAGCCGTCCCAGCAAATGCTGCTATTATTGAAATGGGTGGTCCAGAGTTAGAAAGTAGCTTTTATTTCTTCTAGATATGTTATGCAGATTTCTGATAATAACACCTTGTATTGTTAACCTTCGTACGTAATAGTAGCATTTGTTCCTGTCTGTTGAAATACTACTATGTCTGTGTAATGTGAATTAAATAAAAATGGAATGTTGGTAATTTTCACCTCCTTTACTTCCTGCCAGCTCTCCCTTTAGAAAGCCAACTGGAAGATAAATACATTTATTTTCTGGTGAAATCCAGAATTTGCTTTTCAAAAAATGAAATAAAAGTGGAGTTTATTGTTTTGTTTGAATTCAAATAATCCCTTAAAGCTATGGGACTACATAGCCAATTTGAGGGGAGGGGGAAAGTGGAAGATACCATACAAATAGCCAAATTCTTACCAAAAGTTCAGTGGAAACAAGAACGGTGTAAACACATGACGGGATGCCATCAGTGGACGCAAAACTGAAGCTTTAGATAAGGGGTATTTTTATTACGTGTGCACTCAGTACACATGAGTCCATCATGCACATGAAGCCGTCTTCTCCATCACAGCAGAGACTGAGGCCCAGGAAACCTGATGGCTTCATTCATCGATTCACTCATTTGGCCATTTAGTTGATGCTTAATGAGTACTGGTACACAGCAGATGCTAAAGGTAACATGGTGAGCAAATAGTTAGGATCTCTGTCTTCACTGGGAGGCATCCTTGTGAAGGAAACAGACATTAAGACCTTTCAGGTTCTTTCAGTTGTATCCTAAGAGCAAAGAGGAGTCTCAGAGGATATTGAAAGTGGTGAAGTAGAAACTGTCATGTTCAGATTTGCATCTGAAATAATCACTTGGTTGGAAACTGGTACAAGCCTGGGTGGACATCAGTCCAGGAAAGAAATGATGGTTATTGGGATGCAGGTGGTAGTGGTGGTGATGGTGGCAGTGGAGAAAAAGGGATAGAGTTGAGAGATTTTTCTAAGGCAAAGTTCACAGATCCATGTGATGGTTTGGCTCTGATTTGGGCAACCTTACACCTTGATTTGCTGAACAGTCTATAGTCACCTGTAGCTACAATGTAACCATTTGTTATTACTCTGCTAGGATCCAAATGCTTGTGTTCCCACAACATTTATATGTTGAAACCTAATCAAAAATGAGATGTGTTTGAAGATGGAACCTTTGGAAGGTGATTAGGTCATGAACACAGAGCCCCAATGAATAGGATTAGTGTCTTTAGAAAAGATCCCAGAGATGGACCTCTTTTTCCTTCTGCCATGTGAGGTTACTGTGAAAAGATGATTGTCTGTGAACCAAGGGCAGCCCTCACCAGACCCACAGTCTGTCAGCACCTTGATCTAGGACTTCCCAGATTCCAGAACTGGGAGAAATAAATGTCAGCTGGGCAAGGTGGCTTATGCCTGTAATCCCAGAACTTTGAGAGTCTGAGGTGAGAGGATCGCTTGAAACCAGGAGTTTGAGACCAGCCTCCAGGCAACATAGTGAGATTCCTGTCTCCACCAAAAATTTAAAAATTGCTGGATATGTGGCATGCACTTGCAGTTCCAGCTACTCAGGAGGCAGAGGTGGAAAGATCACTTGATTCTGGGAGTTCGAGGCTGCAGTGACCCATAATCATGCCATTGTACACCAGCCTGGGCAACAGAGCAAGATGCTGTCAAAAAGAAAAGAGAAAAGAAAAGAGGGAGTGAGGGAGGGAGGAAGGAAGGAAGGAAGGAAGGAAGGAAGGAAGGAAGGAAGGAAGGAAGGAAGGAAGGAAGGAAGGAAGGAAGAAAGAAATGCCTGTGGTTCATGAGCCACCCAGTTGGTGGCATTTGTTACAGTAGCCTCCGTGGATTAAGTCATCTTCCTTTTACTCCCCCAAGTGTCCAGTTTGGACGATAAACTCTGTGGTCACTCTGCCTCTGAGGCATAGGTAGAGGGTGATGTCGAGGATGAATGTGGGCCTCTGACTTATACTCTGGAAAGATAGCGGTGCCCTTGCCGAGATAGTGAGCATGGGTGAACACCATGATTCTACAGGTTGTCACCTCACAACCACTTCCGCTGAGAAATAAGCCGGGCAGTGCTGCAGGCTTAAGGGTGTTGGCATTTGTCTGGTCCATCAACTAAGCAATGGGCGCCCATCAGCATTGGTAAAGACAAGCACTGTCTGTGGCCTTGGGTGGTCCTACCGGCCCTACTGTGCCACATGGTCACCCAGACTTCCTGCTGACTGTGGCCACCATTCCCTGGCCACCTCCTCACGTAGGAAAACACACGTTGGTCTTGTGGGAATTTTACCCCTAACCACCATTTCCTCTTGGGCTCATGCTGTCGTGCACATGCGTCCTCCTGTCCACGCCGATGGTGGGAAGGTGCTAATGAGGATAACCCCACAGCGAGAGTCTAAGAGAGCCCAGGTGGGCACAGAGGTGCAATGGCAGAGGCTCTGAAAATGAGGAGAACGGGAGAAGGGAATTATTTTTGCAGGCAAGGGAACAAGAGCATCGATTTTGACTTTCTCAATTACATTCCAGAATGTACACTTGCATCCTGCCCAGCCACATTCTCCTGGTAGATGCCTGATCCCTATGTGACTTCATGGCTGAAAACCTTTCTTTCAGATCCCCTTTGCCCATTGTTTGGGTGCTCCCAAGAGTCTTCCCTTCCATCCCACTGGGGGTCCCCGGTGCCCTGGGTCAGGCCTCTCCCCATGTTACCAACAAGGATTCAAAGTGTTCCTGTGAAGCCAACTCTTCATATAGATGGGATGGAATACCTTGGTACTGAACAATCACCAAGTCAAGTGAAGCGTGAGCTGTTTCCCCTTGACCTTGTCTTGTAATTGATCGTGGGTTTTTCTTATCGGTTTGTGAGATCTCGTACAATAGGCATATGAATATTTTTGTCTGACATATGTGCTGAAAATATTTTTCCAATATATCATTTTTCCTTTGATTAGGTGTATGGTATCTTTCTCCAATTTATATATATAATTTGTATCTATCATATATATATATATACATTTGTATCTATCATAAATACATAAATATATGATAGATACAAATGTATATATATGATAAATATATATATTTATGTATTTATGATAAAGTACATATATAGATATAGATACATATATATATTTATGTATTTATGATAGATACAATGATAAATCATAACTATAATTGCATATACACAGTGATTTCCTGTCAAGGGTAATATGGTCTCCCCATGTATAGTTTTCCTTGTCTCTAATTTTATTAAATTGTGTTTGCATTTAGATCTTGGATTATTCAAAAACATTGTACCATTCGTACAATCACTCCTAAAAACAATTTGTAAAAACTTAACAGAATCTGATATTTTTAAAATAAATCACTCCAGACCAGTTATCTTACCTGAAAATATTTTATTGCATACTCAAAAAACAAGATTGGGAGCAGAATTGAAATTCTCTGTGTTCCAAATGTTTGTTCTTGGCAATGTTACGCTTCTCTACATATGTGTTTTGTCTGTGATACAAACGAGCTCCTTTTCTCACCTGAGTGCTTGAAGCAGGCTCTGTCCCAGAGCGTTACCCTAGCTCATCCCCCAGCCTCAAGCTTTCTCCATGCTGACTGCCCAGCCCCAGCAGGTGCTGACTTCTCCAGCGCAGCCCTCTCACCTTCTTTTCCTCTCCCACCAAAAACATCAGTCTTTCTTCTATCCCTAGACCAGCCCTAGGTGGAAAGACTTGGTCCGATCTAAATTTTGAGCTTCCTGTTTCTTGTGCAGTTGATTTATGTTTCACTTTTCTGTTTTAAAAGCATTATCTATTCATTGTGGAAAACAAGAGTGTTATAAGTAGTAAAGCCTTCACTAGTGGACGCTGTTGGAGGTCTCAGCATCTGACTCCCGTCTCCATCTCCAGAGCCACGTCTCTCCCGACTGCTGCTATCCAGGGATGGGCCCCTGGCTGGCCAAGAGCCAGGAGACTAAAGGTAGCCTTACTTGCAGGGAGAAGCGTCCTGCTTTCCATCCAGCCCTGAAAGCCACTGACGGGGACTCTGCTGCTCTGGTGGTGGCAGAGTAGTGGTGGGGGGAGGCAGTCGTCAAGAGAGGAGACAGGGCAGCACCCAGGGCCCTGGAGGGGGAACCCAGAGATGCCTTTCAGGACATGTTGTGCCAGACGTGAGTGTCTGATCTGTTAACGCTGTTACACAGAAGGTTGGGGTGACACGCCATGGTGGCCCCACTCACTGGAGCCACACAAACCTGAGGTGGAGCGGGTATCTTAGTCAGGCCTGCCAGGCGGCTGGAGGATGTGGGAGAGGAGGTCTGCTTCTAGTCCAATTCTCTTCTTTTTTGTCCAGAAATAGGCACACAATGAGGAAGTCGCCTGATTCCAGATGGCAATTGTCCCAGAAAAGCAGGTGCCCTGCACCAGTGCGGACATGCACGCACATTAATCAAGCCATTTCCATTCAGGGTGCCCATGTCTTACTTCAGAAGGGGGCCCAGTTCACAAGAGGGGGAAGGAGCCCAGGAGAGGGAGAAAAGAGTGCCAATGAAAATTGTCTTTGTTCTACAGTAAATCCCCAAGGGGAGCAACATTCGGACGCTTGGTTTTGAATGGATGGAGCACAAAGCAAGGCCTAATATGTGGTCAGTGGGGAAGGGAAGCACTCAAGCTGAGAAAAGCCATCACAGGAAAGCAAGTTGAGGAGACAGGTTTTCTTCTGCCCTCTCTTCTTCAACCCGCAAAGAGCCACCTCAACATTCACTGAGTACCACCCTGTGTGGGGAGCAAGGGCTGGGTGACGGGAACCTGCCCACAAAGGACACGCACATCCTAGGGACAGAGAAAACAGTGCAGATAAGGGATCCCTGTCCACAGTGTGGGAGATGAAGAGCAGAGCTGCTTACGGTCCTGAAATAGATGGGTCCTCCGAAACAGAAGGAGAAGAATCCTTTTTGGGGTGGCCACTGCAGCCCGTTTTGAGGTCTTTCCCAGCCCATGAACGCAGACAGATCAGGAGAATTTATGGGAGAAGCAGTGCCGTGGTGCCTCTGGTTATGCATGCTGGAAGGTCCTCACTTGGTCTGCCTCTTACGCTCTCTGCTGGCAGCGTTCCCTCGGTTACTGTGAGCAGGAGCACCCCCAGGGAGCAGAGGCCAGGGCAAGGCTCACAGCCAAGGCTGATGCCCCTGGAAGGAGGCAGCTGAGTTAGAGGCCACAGCGTGGATGGTCCCTGTCACCATGGAGGAACAGCATGCAGGGCTTTCAGCTTCTCCCAGGGTGGGTAGTATCATTCAAGGAGGAACCAGCAAACCACACCCTTTCCCTTTCTCTCTCTCTTAACTTCCCTCTATCTTTCCTTTCTTCCCTCCACAAACCTTTACTGAGCACCTACTATGTACCAGGGGTGATTCTAGGAGCTGGGGACACAGCAGTAAACAAAAACAAATGCTTCTCCTTCTGGTACTTACATTTGGATGGAGGACAGGTCATAGTGAAAGAAACACTTTGATGTTAGAGTTCAAGACAGTGCAGTGCTTGACGAAGAAATAAGCAAGTCAAGGAGGGAGAGGGCAGGTGGACCCTGCCACAGAGTGGCCTCTCTGTGGTGGGATGTCGAGCCACTGGGCCATCCCACTGGGTGTCTATGTGGGGTCGGGACTCAGGACCGTCAGGACAGGGACTCCAGGGCTCTCCCTTACACTGTGCAGTGCCTGCAGGTTCCTGTGTGGCAGCCCAAGTGCATGCATCTATTATAAATAAAACTTTGATGCCACAAAAGAAATAGCACTGGAAGATAAATCCTCTCAGCAAGGCAGTTTACTTCTATAGAAGGGTGTGGCTCACAGATGAAGCAATGGTAGCCACACGCATGGACAGGAGGAAAAGGGGTACTTATGCCTAATGGGTATCACCCCTACTACTGTGTTGTTCCCCTATTGGCTACGGTCAGATCGTACAAGATAGACTAATCCCGGCTGGCTATTTTAAAGAGACCAGGGGTCTGAGCTGGAGTGGCAGCGTGAGTGGTTTGGAGGGAAGGACAGTTATGGGTGGGTCAGAGCAGGTAGCCAGCAGTGACCTAGGTCAAAGAAGGTGACTGCAGCAGGTGACTGACTGAAGCAGGTGACCGGGATGAGTCAGGACGGAGCCGGGGACCAGGAGAACAGATGTGAACTACAAGGAAATTAAACTTTAAAATAGAGAATTAAAGAATAAGAGAGCCGAACATACTGACATACTGATTCTTTGAAGACAAACTTGGGGTTCACTATATCTAACACGCCAACCGGGGCCAACATCCAGGGCTCTGTTATGCAAGAGAGAAGGAGCAGAGACTTAGTGGAGCAGAGCCACAGGCATTCTGGTGTGGTCTCGCCAGACCCGCCTGCTTGGGAGAAGCCTGAATCTGCAGCTCATCACCCTCCGCCCTCCCGCAGCCCCCACAGCAACTTCCAGGTCTCTGCTCTGCAAGAGGGGAGCCTCCTCTCGGCATCCCTGCTCACCAGCCTCCTGAAAGCTTCTCCACCTTTGCTCCTCTGCAGAAAAACAGCTCCACACCAAGCTCACCGGGGCCATGCTGGGCTCCACCGGGCACCATGAGCTGACCCAAAACCTGAGAACCAAGTCGTTCAGCATTGGCATTGGGCAGGAAAACAGGAGACAGGCAGGTCACCAAACCACCAGAATGCAGAGTGTAAAAATAGCCTCTCGGCACTGCCCTACTTCTCCTGAAATGATTCCATCAGATCTGGTCACATTTTTATATTCTGGAAGCACTCGAGATGGATTTTCACAATGCATATTAAAGCCACCTATGTGGTATTTAACTGAAGACAGGCAGATTGATAAGGAATCAAAAAGGATTTTAAGACTAAGGAGTGAAGCCTGGGGAGAACTGGAAAGCCGTAGTTGGGCAAAGGAAATGGATTTTTGCACTCTGGGTATGTCAGAGGGAGGGGTGGGGAGGCACTGAGTCAGGAAGTAGAAACAGCCCTGCTGGGGTTAGAGGTAATAGAACTCTGAAATCTGGGAAGAGAATCCTCCAAAGGCTCCAGCCACTGGTGTGCAGAGACCCTGCAAAGAATGGTAGGCCTCCCCCAGCGCATTCCAGAAAAACACCAGCTCCACCTAAAATTAACGTAGGAAATCCACAGGTTTCAGCCTTGTCCCTGGCTAGCAGTGGCCACTCACCCAACTACCACCATGAGTTTCTCCCAGTCTTTGCCAGCAGTCCTCTGGTTTGAATCCAACAGGGGAAGGAAAAGGAAAGAAAACACAAGCATTTTTATTCGACAAGCACTGAGTGCTCCTATGTCCCAGTGCTGTGGAAGACATGACAGCAGGGGATGGATGGACGAAGCTGTCCTGTCCTCTCTTGGACTCTGTACGCTGGGGCCATCAGGGCAGAGGGAAATACAGAATACAGCTATAAAAAGTCAGGTGAGATTGAATGCTATGAAGGACAAATGGGGCAGAGTGAAGGATAGGACAGTGGGGCGCCTTCATGGAGGGCGCTCTTGGAAATCACAGACAGGGAGGTCTGTGAAAATCGGTATCTCTTTTTAGTCTCTAGGAAAAAAAAACACTCTTTCTCCTGCAGGGGTCATGGCTGATACTCTTACTGGAGAGGGGTCCAGATCCATATCCCAAGAAAGTGTTCTTGGATCTCGAGAAAGAACTAATTGAGGGAGAGTCCATAGAGTAAAGTGAAAGCAAGTTTGTTAGGAAAACAAAGGAATAAAAGAATGGCTACTCCATAGACAGAGAAGTCCCAAGGACTGCTGGTTGCCCATTTTTATGACTATTTCTTGATTATATGCTAAACAAGGATGGTTCATTCATATCTCCCCTTTTTAGACCATGTAGGGTAACTTTCTGACGTCGCCATAACATTTGTAAACTGTCTTAGAGCTGGTAGCAGTGACAACAACCAGAGGTCACTCTCGTCGCCATCTTGTTTTTGGTGGGTTTTAGTCGGCTTCTTTACTGCAAACTGTTTTATCAGCAAGGTCTTTGTGAACTGTATCTTGTGCTGACCTCTTACCTCATTCTGTGACTTAGAATAACGTCACGGTCTGGGAATGCAGCCCAGTAGGTCTCAGCCCCATTTTACCCAGCCCCTATTCAAGGTCCCAACGCCTCCGGCAATACCTCCACAGGAAACCTTGATTCCATTTCTCCTGTCCTGTAGGGTGTCCCTTTATCTTCTTTCTCTCTTTAGCATAATCTTTCTCCCTTTCTCTCTTTTTCTTTTTTTGAGACCGAGTTTCCTTCTTGTTGCCCAGGCTGGAGTGCAATGGCTCGATCTCAGCTCACCGCAACTTCCGCCTCCCCGGTTGAAGCGATTCTCCTGCCTCAGCCTCCCAAGTAGCTGGGATTACAGACATATGTGACACCATGTCCAGCTAATTTTGTATTTTTAGTAGAGACGGGGTTTCACCATGTTGGTCAGGCTGGTCTCAAACTCTCAACCTCAGGTGATCCTCCTGTCTTGACCTCCCAAAGTGCTGGGATTACAGGTATGAGCCACTGCGCCCAGCCTAGCACTTTTTCTTTTTTAATATATATATATTTTTATTGGATTTTAGGTTTTGGGGTACACGTGAAGAACATGCAAGATTGTTGCATAGGTACACACATTGCAGTGTGATTTGCTGCCTTCCACCCCATCACCTATATCTGGCATTTCTCCCCATGGTATCTCTCCCCAACTCCCCATCCCCCACTGTCCCTCCCCTTTTCCCCCCGACAGACTCCAGTGTGTGATGCTCCCTTCCCTGTGTCCATGTGTTCTCATTGTTCAACACCTGCCTATGAGTGAGAATATGCGGTGTTCGATTTTCTGTTCTTGCGTCATTTTGCTGAGAATGATGGTTTCCAGGTTCATCCATGTTCCTACAAAGGACACAAACTCATCGTTTTTGATGGCTGCATAATATTCCATGGTATATATGTGCCATATTTTCCCTGTCCACTCTATCATCAATGGGCATTTGAGTTGGTGCCAGGTCTTTACTATTGTAAACTGTGCTGCAATGAACATTCATGTGCATGTGTCCTTATAGTAGAATGATTTATAGTCCTTTGGATATATACCCAGTAATGGGATTGCTGGGTCAAATGGAATTTCTATTTCTAGGTCCTTGAGGAATCGCCACACTGTCTTCCACAATGATTGAACTAATTTACACTCCCACCAACAGTATAAAAGTGTTCCTATTTCTCCACATCCTCTCCAGCATCTGTTGTCTCCAGATTTTGTAATGATCGCCATTCTAACTGGCGTGAGATGGTATCTCAAAGTAGTTTTGATTTGCATTTCTCTAATGACCAGTGATGATGAGCATTTTTTCATATGTTTGTTGGCTTCATGTATGTCTTCTTTTGTAAAGTATCTGTTCATATCCTTCGCCCACTTTTGAATGGGCTTGTTTGTTTTTTTCTTGTAAATCTGTTTTAGTTCTTTGTAGATTCTGGATATCAGCCCTTTGTCAGATGGGTAAACTGCAAAAATCTTTTCCCATTCTGTTGGTTGCCAGTTCACTCTAATGACTATTTCTTTTGCCGTGCAGAAGCTGTGGAGTTCGATTAGGTCCCATTTGTCTATTTTGGCTTTTGTTGCCAATGCTTTTGGTGTTTTGGTCATGAAGTCCTTGCCTACGCCTATGTCCTGAATGGTTTTGCCTAGATTTTCTTCTAAGGTTTTTATGGTGTTAGGTCTTATGTTTAAGTCTTTAATCCATCTGGAGTTAATTTTGGTGTAAGGTGTCAGGAAGGGGTCCAGTTTCTGCTTTCTGCACATGGCT
>PVKV010009778.1:0-26599 GCA_004027835.1 Alouatta palliata | reverse complement strand
ATTTCCCCATTGCTTGTTTTTGTCAGGTTTGTCAAAGATCAGATGGTTGTAGATGTGTTGTGTTGCCTCAGAGGCCTCTGTTCTGTTCCATTGGTCTATATCTCTGTTTTGGTACCAGTACCATGCTGTTTTGATTACTGTAGCTTTGTAGTATAGTTTGAAGTCCAGTAGTGTGATGCCTCCAGGTTTGTTCTTTTTGCTTAGAATTGACTTGGCTATGCGGGCTCTCTTTTGGTTCCATATGAAGTTTAAGGTGGTTTTTTCCAGTTCTGTGAAGAAGGTCATTGGTAGCTTGATAGGGATAGTGTTGAATCTGTAAATTACTTTGGACAGTATGGCCATTTTCACGATATTGATTCTTCCTAGCCATGAACATGGAATGTTTCTCCATCTGTTTATGTCCTCTCTTATTTCGTTGAGCAGTGGTTTGTAGTTCTCCTTGAATAGGTCCTTTACATTCCTTGTTAGTTGTATTCCTAGGTATTTTATTCTCTTTGTAGCAATTGTGAATGGCAGTTGGTTCTTGATTTGGCTCTCTTTAAGTCTGTTATTGGTGTATAGGAATGCTTGTGATTTTTACACATTGATTTTGTATCCTGAGACTTTGCTGAAATTGCCTATCAGTTTCAGGAGATTTTGGGCTGAGAGGATGGGGTCTTCTAGATATACAATCATGTCATCTGCAAATAGAGACAATTTGACTTCCTCTTTTCCTATTTGAATATCCTTTATTTCTTTTACTTGCCTGATTGCTCTGGCTAGAACTTCCAGTACTATATTGAATAGAAGTGGTGAGAGAGGGCATCCTTGTCTAGTGCCAGATTTCAAAGGGAATGCTTCTAGTTTTTGCCCATTCAGTATGATATTGGCTGTTGGTTTGTCATAAATAGCTTTTAACGTTTTGAGATACGTTCCGTCAATATCTAGTGTATTGAGGGTTTTTAGCATAAAGGGCTGTTGAATTCTGTCAAAGGCCTTCTCTGCATCAATTGAAATTATCATGTGGTTTTTGTCTTTGGTTCTGTTTATGTGGTGGATTATGTTTATAGATTTGCGTATGTTGAACCAGCCTTGCATCCCCGGGATGAAGCCTACTTGATCATGGTGGATAAACTTATCCGCCTAGCCCTCTTTTTCAGTTTCTCCCTGCCCAGTGGAATCTGGCTCACTCCCAGTGAGTGTGCTCAGGTTTCTATCATCCTAAAATCCTGAGCGCTGTGGTGCATCTGTACACACGTACATACACATATGGGGACTCACATGCCCCACAGTCGACTCCAGCTGTGACTCCATTCTTTGCTCAAGCAATTGTCTTGAGTTCTTTTCCCCATAATCTTCCAAACTTGATTAAATTTTATTCTTTACTGATTATGATAAAAGCATTTCACCTTTGAAAAAAGGTGAAAATAGCAATACACAGGAGGAGGAAAAGATGTATGCATTTCCACCATGGTCTCTGAGCCCAGCACACACCTGCACGGGCCATTCACATACCTCACACACTTCCACATCCTCCTGTGCCTTTGTTCATATGTGAAATCCCATTGTTACACAGTGCTGTATTCTGTTCTACTTAAAATTGTATCATATGCATCGTCACATTTTAGCAAAAGTGTAAGTGGCTTTAAAAAAATGTAAGTGGCTTTAAAAAAAACTATTCCCTCTAGTGGATGTCTCATACTTGACTTAAACATTCCCTTGAAGGTCACTTAAGTGCAGCTGCCATGTGTTCTGCATAAAAATAAGACAGCCATCGACGGGGTGGGTGCATAACCCCATTCTCATTTCAGCTTTCCTTAGGGTACCTTTCCAGAACGGGATTACTGAGTCAAAAGCTATGAGCTTGTCAGATGCTCTGGATACCAATTGTTGGATTTCTTTCCAGCAAAGCTGGCTGGTTTACATCCACATCAGTGGTTTCTGACCCTCAGAAATCTCCCAGCATATCTGTGGACACTCTTTCCCATTGAGTTCATATTACTGCCCTTTCCTTCCAGCCTATATGGGCTCTTATCAGGGAAAATAACCCTTTGTCTTTCAGATTTGTTACCAATGTGCCCTCATGTTTGTTTTCTAATGAATTTTATGTACTGTGGATATATAATCCACTATATGGTTTTTAAATATATGCTAGAAGTATTTTTTTTTCTAATTATCTGTGGTTTTCTGTTTTAAAATGCATTTGGGACTTAGTTTTCCTATGGCATGAGAGAAGAGCTAATTTTATCCCTCAAACAGTCAATTATCACACTCCATCTATAGAATAATCTTTATTCATTAGTTTGTGATGACTCTTTTTAAAAATGATATGTTATTGCACGTAGTTGGCCTGTGTCTCTTTTTAAAAATGATATGTTATTGCACGTAGTTGGCCTGTGTCTGGCTTATGCCTTTAGTTCTGTTGATTTGACTTTTCCTATGTGAGAAACATGAGGACTTTCTTTTCTTTTTATTAAGCTTTAGAATTTAGTAACAGTTTATACTTTGTTTTAAAAAAAACCTATTTGCCAGGCATGGTGGCCCATTCTGGTAATCTGAGCACTTTGGGAGGCTGAGGCTGGAGGATCACTTAAGTCCAAGAGTTCCAGACCAGCCTGGGCAACATGGGGAGACCCTTTAAAAAGTTAGACGGGAGTGGCAGTGTGTACCTGTGATTCCAGCTAAATGGGAAGCTGAGGTAAGAGGATTATTTGAACCCAGGAGGTCAAGGCTGCAGTGAGCCATGTTCAAGCCACTGCACTCCAGCCTGGGTAAGAGTGAGACCCTGTCTAAAATACATACATACATTTGCAGTCATTTATTTTCTTTTTCATTTGACTTTAAGTTCTGGGATACATGTGCAAAATGTGTAGGTCTGTTACACAGATAGATACACATGTGCCATGGTGGCTTGCTATACCTATCAACCTGCCAGCTAGGTTTTAAGTCCCACTTGCATTAGGCGTTTGTCCTAATGTTCTCCCTGCCTTTGCCCCTCACCCTCTAACAGGCCTCAATGTGTGATGTTCTCCTCCCTGTGTCCATGTGTTCTCCTTGTTCAACTGCCACTTATGGATAAGAAAGAACATGCGGTGTCTGGTTTTCTGTTCATGTGTTAGTTTGCTGCAGATGATAGCTTCCAGCTTCATCCATGTTCCTGCAAGGGACATGATCTCCTTTTTTCTTTTATGACTGCAGAGTATTCCATGGTGTATAGGTACCACAGCTTTTTTATCTGGTCTATCATTGATGGGCATCTGGGTTGATTCCATGTCTTTGCTATTGTAAACAGTGCTGCAATAAACATACATGTGCCTGTGTCTTTATAGTAGAATTGTTTATAATCCTTTGGATATATACCCAGTAATGGGATTGCCAGGTCAAATGGTATTTCTGATTCTAGTTCTTTGAGGAATCGCCACACCGTCTTCCACCGTGGTTGAACTAATTTACATTCTCACCAACAGTGTAAAAGCATTCCCATTTCTCTTGAGCAGTCGTTTATTTTTTCAAGCTAACTATAGAGTGATTTTATCAAGATGAAGTGTCGGTTTGAGATTTTATCTGGATTTTGTTACTCATAAAGTAACTTGAGAAAACTTTATTTTGTTGCAACATCAGGAATGTGATGCATTACTCCACTTACTCAAGTTTTATTCTTTATGTCTCATTACAATTTCTAGTTTTCCTTCTTTCCAGTGTACCTTACTGATGCTATTCTAAGCTTCTGTACTTGGTGCTATTGAGAACCGTATTCCTCTCCCACATCCATCCTGTGCTGATCTGATGCAAAGCTGTTCTCTGTCCCATGTTTGTATTTTAGTGGTCACCTCTTATTAATTCTATAAGACTTTCAGTTAATTTTCTGGAGTTTTCTGGATATGCTATTACACATTAAAGGAAATCAGAATGTTTTACCCCCAAACACATTTCTCTGACATATTTCGAGATGGCTGCCCCAAGAGTGGCAGACTGAAGTGGCCCTGCAAAGCTGTCTTTTATGGGGGAAATCTGCACCTATAGATCTTTAGAGAATCTGCAGAAATGCAACCAGTCCTGCCCTAGTCCTGATGTAGGAAACATTAATTTAGGAGATTCTGACACCTTTAAAGATCTGAAAGCAACGTTCATCATCTATCCTCTCAGAGAGCTGCTACCTATGAGGTTTCATCTACATAACAAGACCACCTTTGCTAGCCAAGCCTCCTCTTCTCATCCTCCCATAACCTGTTTTGCCACTAAAACCTGACTGACTACCGTAACTGTTTCTTGGCCATGCTCTGAGCCTCCATGCATTCTGTAATCTCAAGATGGTACATTTAAGTTTCCGTACCTTGTTGGGGGCGGGGTCTTCATTCTGAGGTTTCCTGTGTATACACACGTTGAATAACTTTGTATGCCTTTTCTCCTATTAATATGCCTTTTTTTTTTTTTTTTTTTTTTTTGAAACAGAGTTTCACTGTTGTTGCCCAGGCTGGAGTGCAAAGGCACAATCTTGGCTCACCACAACCTCGCCTCTTGGGTTCAACCTCCGCCTCTCCTGGCTCAGCCTCCTGAGTATCTGGGATTACAGGCATGTGCCACCATGCCCTGCCAATTTTGTATTTTTAGTAGAGACAGAGATTCTCCACGTTGGTCAGTCTGGTCCCGAACTCCCAACCTCAGGTGATTCGCCTGCCTCGGCCTCCCAAAGTGCTGGGATTACAGGCGTGAGCCACCGTGCCTGGCCCATATATATACACACTTTCTAATATTATCCTTCCTTCTCTGATGTAAACCAAGTGGAACGCTGGGCACCAAAACGCAGGATATGGCCTATCCCTTTTATAGACAGAGGGGTGGAGAGCAAGTCACTTCTCTCTTGTAGCTAAGGAGAGAAAACAGGGAAGACCAAGAGGACTCAGGGCAGGCAGGCCTGGAAGCCTGTTGAGGAATAACAGTAATTACAGCATGAATATTATTTGCTGAGTTCTTCCTACACATCGTGCTAAGTGCTTTGCAGATCTGATCACTGAAACAGCCCTGGGAGGTGGGCATCCTTATCTCTAGTGTACAGAGGAAACTCTCAGGCTCAAAGAAGCTGAATCATGGCCCCACATTGGAACAGTCCTTAGAGGCGAGAGCACAGCTAAATGCAGGCCTGCCTGGATCTCCAGTACAGCTATCAGGCTCTGCAAAAGGCCCCCCAAAGGGAACAGAGGCTTTGCGTTTGCATGGGGACTAGCACAGCTCACCAGAATCAAAGGCCAAGGAGTCTCTAGCAAGAATTAGGCCACCCTCCACCTACCAGCAGGTATTTCCGGGAAACCACTGAGGGAGGAGGAGAGAGCCAGGCCAGGCTGGCCCACTGAGGGGCAGACATGCTAGAGTCTCTGTTCCCTGGAAGACACAAGCAAGGTGAGTCTGTCACCTGCTGACTTAGAGAAGAAAGGGAGAGAGGAACCCAGATAGAGTGGAGGCTGCAGTGGATCCACTCGGTGGGGGATACATGTCTCTCCACGGAGGCTACAGCTGGCAGGTGCCACAGTACAGGGGAGGAGGGTACCACATTTCTGTGCGACGAGCTCGAGGCAGGCATCCACGTGGACTCGTACTGGAGGCACCTGAAGATGAAGACAGGGAGTGGGGACACTGGTTTCCGTAAGGATGAGGATGGATAAGGATGTTTCTTCTCGCTCAAGTCCCGTCCCCTCTACCTCCCACTGTTTGGCCTCGGAGGGCCAGCTTCCAGAAAATAATTTCTGAACAGACCCTGACCCGCTCCTTCTTAGTCCTTGCGTCTAAGAATGTGGGGACCATCTGTGTCGGGCCAGAGTCTACCATAGCGGATGTTGTGTTTGTTACTCCAGGAACGGGGCTGCATGTGGGAGCTCTTGCTGGATTCTGTGTTGAGTGGTTTACGGCAAAGTTAGCTCTTACCTCCCATGCTCAAAGACGACTGGCCAGCTGGAAGTGGACTGATGAACATTTAACCGCCAGCTGGAAGTGGACTGATGAACATTTAACCTCTTAATAGTCTTCAGACGGACAACGAGCTTTCTCTGAACACCTGGCACATGGGGAATGTGTGAGGAAATTTGCTGAGTGGACAAATGAAAACATGGTCTCCCCTACTTCCATATGTGAAAGGTAACTTCATCTAACTCAGGTCGTGTCCATGAGATGTGACCATGCATCTCTGTGGTTTCATAAGTTCCACAAAACAAGCCAGGCTTGGTGGCTCACGCCTGTAATCCCAGCACTTTAGGAGGCAGAGGCGGGCAGATCACCTGAGGTTAGGAGTTCAAGACCAGCCTGGCCAACATGGTGAAACCCCATCTCTACTCAAAATACAAAAATTAGCAGGGTTAATTTTCAAGGATGCTCCTGCCTCAGCCTCCCATGTAGGCGCCTGTAATCCCAGCTACTCAGGAGGCTGAGGCAGGAGAATCCTTGAACCTGGGAGGCCGAGGTTGCAGTGAGCCAGGATCGCACCACTGCACTCCAGTCTCTGTGACAGAGCAAGACTCTGTTTTTCCACAAAACAAATCCTAAGTTGGATTCTATGTCTCTAACAACAGGGAAATGATTAAGTAAATGCCAATGCATGCATACAGTGGAAACGGCTCTACAACGATTTTTTCAGGAATTTTTCGTGACAGTTAAAAACGTATTAAGTAAAAATGTCAAGAAATAGATTTTAAATTACACACTGATCTCAAATGTGTAAAATACTTATGCTGAGAAAAAAGACTGGATGTAGCAGAAGGGTGATGGAGATGAGGGGTGAGGCTTCCGGAGGATCACGCTGAGTTCTTTGGGTACTTCCTGGTGTGACTGCACTGTGATGCGGTAAAAATGGCAGGTTCCTGGAGGGCTTGGGGTGGTTGAAGTTTGCATTCTCAGGGAAATGCCTGGAATAATCATTGACTGGATGATTCTCCGCGTTCCTCGGGTTACTCTGCACGGTGTATTTCTTTCTCCCTCTCTAAGTGTGGATTAAATTATTTTGAGCTGATTTTGTCTGCAGCAATTAGTTATCTTAACTAAAGTTCATGAAACAACGACAACAACAAAAGGTAACATGAATGAAGGCAACGTCCTAAAGATGCACAGGAAGCAGACCAGGGAGCAGATACAGGGAGCAGATACGTGGGGCGGAGGGGAAGGGAAAGCGTGGGTGCAAGGTGGTGCGGAGTCCAGCCTTCCCTTCCAGCAAACAGTCAGCAGCTTTTGAGAAACGAGGAGGGGGCAAACTGATCAGAAATGAAGAGGACAGCCCAGCTAGTGAGAGACCCACCGTAAGCAATGCTCTAAAACCTTGGCCACCCCAGGTGTGGCCCAGCCATCAGCAACCCCTGGGTGTCTTAGAGACCCAGGCTTTCAAGCCCCAGCCCCAGGGCCTCAGAACCTGCTTGTCAAGGGATTCTCCCTCAGAGAGTTTGTGTGTGTCAAATGAGTTTGAGTGTGTCAAATGAGTTTGATGCACCCCTTTCTGAGAGGGGTTTTCAGGCCCTGCTGGCTCCTGGTGCAAGCCAGGGAGCCGTGTGAACAGTGGGGTGGGTGTTTACATCTGCCCTGAGAATAACCCGCCCAGCCTCATTTTAAACAATCAAGCCTTAAATGATTGAAAGGTACTTCACAGATATCTTGGCTCTTCAACAGTGGGAGCTATTCCACAGGCTCTGTGTAATCAAGAATCTTTCTCGCTCTGCTTCTGAGGGAGAAGGAGTTCACCTTTGCATCAATTTCAGCTGTCTGGGGAAAGGTGCTCACTGAACTTGGTAAGTTCCACCCTGAGTGGGAGGGTTGCTACTCTCAGAAGCCTCTTCTAAGCCTTTCTTTTGAAATCTGCTTTGGGCGAACACATGGCCACTGCCTCCTAGAGAAATGGGAAGAGAAACCCTCACAGTTTGGGGGGTGAGAGCGGCCGATCCCTCCCCTATCTGTTGACACTCCTGGAAACTTCTGGGGACTTCTGGGGATTGGGCAAAGGGGCCTATTGCTGAGTGGGGAAGTTCTTCCCACAGGTTAGATGCTGATGCCCCTCCAGTCCCGAGCCACCGATGGCAGGTGATTGCCCGAGCCAAGGATCCTTTCTTGGATTCTGTGTCTTCCTCTCTTAGGGAGTAGAAGAGAAACTTCCATTTCCAAAGTGTTACTCTGCCCTGAAATCCATCAATGCTGAGTGGCAGAACAGATTGCTCAGCAGTTCCATTGTCTGATGGGCTCAGAGAGTGCAGAAAAACAAAGCGTTTCCCTTCTCAGTGTGTGTGTGTGACCTTTTTTTCTCGTTGTTGTTAAGTAGACACAGGGGGACCTCATAGGGGAAGGAAGATCTGTGATTCATGCATGCTTTCTCACTTCATCTTGGTCCTCTTCACCGTTTTCATTTCTTCCAGCCATCTCAGGACCACTTCCAAAGGCAGGTCCTGACAGTTCACAAGAAACCCAAAACTGGGTGGGCTTGCTTCCCTCCTGCTGGGTTCAGCCCTAACTGCCCCTTCCTCAGTCCCACCCCCCACACCTGCAGTTAGGGTAACAAGGCAGCCCTAACGCTTCTGAGGAAGTGGGTTTTGTGGGTAGGTGGAGTTCTATGTCCCAGAGTGTGAGGGGTGGCACACCCACCTCCCCCCCGCCCCCCCGCACGTAGGCAGTGGGTGGAGTGGCCAGGGGGTAAAACCTGGGAGGGGGATGGGCCCTGTGTCGGCCCATCCTCTGCGTCTTCCCTCATGCCCCTGAGGGCTGCTTTGATGTCTTCATTTCTGTCACCTCCGGTGACACAGAACCTACTTGTGAAGTGAGCTTTCCTGCCTAATTAAAAGACACCAGCAGAATGTGACTTGGGTGGTGTACGTCCTGCCCTGGCACTAAGCAGGTCACCCAAACCTCCTCATTCCTCGAGATGAAGATGCTAAAGCCTGGCCGGGTGAAAGAGGAAGAGCAGGGCCCAGGAAATTCAATCCCAAGGAGTGAGGTCCAAGGGGACAGCTCCCGGGGACTAGCTGGGACGAGTCTAAAGGGACCATCAGCAGGTCAACCCGACCACCAGCCTCACCCGTGCTGTGTCCCCAGGCATGGAGCCAAGGGAGTGAGTTCCCTAAATTCCCTTCCCAGCTCTGCCACCACCAGCTGGGCCTTAGGGTCACTCCCTGTCCAGCCTCATTCCCAATAAAACTCAACCACCAGGGACCTTGCCACTGGCTACCACTTAGCTTGCTGTCATCCCTATCCCTGTGACCTCCCCCAGAATCCCCTGTGGCTTCTCCCCACACCCTCCCACCATCACCAGTGAGGCTTGGGCCCAGGGTGTGTCCAAGCCTCTCCCACTACCCACCACCCTTTGTCTCTGTAGCCCACTTTTCTGCAAGAGGAAATTCTCTCTTCCCATTGCAACAGGGTCTGTGGCCTGAGCACCCAAGGCACGTGTGGATGGACTTGGAGAGCTGGGGCTCAGCTCCAGGCACCTCTAGGACCCTGGACCCTGGAATTCACATAGTGTCCTTTTGTTTGGTAGCTCATGTCGCTCATTAAGAGTTGTTCCATTTCTGGTCGGGTGCGGTGGTTCCCATCTGTAATCCCAGCCCTTTGGAAGGCCAAGGCGGGTGGATCACTTGAGGTCAGGAGTTCAAGACCAGCCTGGCCAACATGGTGAAATCCCATCTCTACAAAAATACAAAAATTAGCAGGGCATGATGGTGTGTGCCTGTAATCCCAGCTACTTGGAAGGCTGAGGCTGGAAAATCACTTGAACCCGGGAGGCGGAGGTTGCGGTGAGCCGAGATTGCGCCACTGGACTGAGCAACACAACTAAGCAAGACTCTGTCTCAAAAACAAATGTCATTTGATTTCCTGATTTTGAAGGGTCTCATATTAAATAGATTTGGAATGCATATTTCCCCCCAAACGATAATTTCTTTTTATTTGTTGAAATGATATAAGCAGAAGTGTCATGCTAAATGTCTGTACATGGTTTCCATTCTCTTATGTAAACTCCATTTTTATAAATAGAGAATTCAAGTTGATTCAACTTTAAACAGATGCTATAATTTTGAGCAATTGTTAATATGTGTGAGAACATGCTTTGAAAGTAAGTCCGTGATCCCATTATGTGCTGAGTGTTTCCACTGAATTGAGCACAGAAGTCCAGTTCTGCAGAGATGAAACACAATAGCCAAGTGCAATCCCAGCACTTTGGGAGGTCGAGGCAAATGGATCATGAAGTCAGGAGTTCGAGACCAGCCTGGCCAAGACGGTGAAACCTTGTCTCTATTAAAAATACAAAAATTAGCTGGGCACAGTGGCAGGTGCCTGTAATCCTGCTACTCGGGAGGCTGAGGCAGAGAATTGCTTGAACCCAGGAGCTGAAGGTTGCAGTGAGCTGAGATCGCGCCACTGCAGTGAGACTCCATCCCCCCACCAAAAGAAAAGAAAAGAAAAGAAACACAGCCAAGATGATGTGAAACTTGCTTTATCTAAAGTTTTGTTCCTGTAAAAATTCAAAAAATCATTTATTTTCCTTCCAGCCACCACCCCTCTTCCCAGCTGTGATCTCTCTACTTGTCAGAATATTCCATCAATGACACTGGAAATATTTATTCAAAAAATATCTATCTAGCCCCAGTTAAAGACTGGATGTTGCATTTGGTCCTGAAAATTAGACAAATACGTTCCCGGTTCTCAAGGAACTTATAGGCCTGGGTAAGGTAATTGCAGACACCTGAAGTGTAGCACACACCTGAAGAATCTAATAGGGACACCCGCCTCCCCAGAGGATTGAGGCATGGCCCTCCAATTAGGTTGACTTCAAAGTGTGAGGGGAGCCCAGGGTATTTCCAGTCCTAGGAAAAACCTTCACAGCCACCAAGAACTTTCATGTTTTAGTTTTCAGTTAGGTCCTTTCCTTATGTACATTTTCTTATGGATTCAAAGTCTCATTCAAAATGATGATTCATTCTACCTGGAAAATATGCCATCTTCAAAATTATTAATATAATTTTTTCAGTTTTCTATTACTGTTGTAGCGAATTACCACCAATGTGGTGCTTAAAAGAAACCAAATTTATTATCTTACAGTTCTGAAGGTCAGAAGGCTGACACGGGCTAAAATCAAGGTGTTGGCAGGGCTATATGTGTTTTTTGTATTTTTTATTTTTGGTGGCCTTAACAGAGGGTCGATATCTTGTCACATTTCATTGTTCTTACTGTCTCTGTACTTTTAGCAGGGGCGGGGGGGTGGGAGAGGGCCTTGCTCTGCACTCCAGGGTGAAGGCACAGTTGTGGCATAGCTCACTGCAACCTCAACCTCCTGGGCTCAAGTGATCCTCCCACCTGAGCCTTCTGAGTAGCTGGGACCACAGACATGCATCACCGTGCCTGGGTAATTTTTTATTTTTGTAGAGTTGAAGTCTCACTATGTTGCCCAGGCTGGTCTCAAACTGCTGGGTTCAAACAGTCCTCCCCCTCAGCCTCCCATAGTGCTGAGATTACAGGTGTGAGCCACTGTGCCCAGCCTGTCTCTTCTGCCTTCTTCCACCTTTAAAGCCCCTTGTGATGTCAACTGATTGCTAACTCTAATTCCATCAACAAATTTAATTCTTCTTTACCATGTCATATAACACATTCACAGGTTCCTGAAATTAGGACATGGACATCTTTTGGGGGTGGGGAAGGGGTGCTGCCATTATTCTGCCTTCCACAATAAGGTAGTTGTAATTATTTGACGTGCTGACCTCGTGTCACAGCATCATGCTGTGGGTGCAGCACCTGCAGCTGTGAGCACGCACCCCTGTTGATGGAAGCAGCCACGCTCCTGTGTGATGAGGCTGTGGTTATTCTTCCCATCCTGATACCTCTTTTCTTTCACCGGGGACCCTGCCAGCTTCAGAAACACAAAACTGTATTTTTATCTCCTAGTCTATTTGTTTTGTTCCCTAATAATGTCAGCTTTTTTTTCTATGGTTTCTAAAATTCTTAACCACTGTTCAGCCATTTTTATACTTCTTGGAACTTCTGAATTTTGGATAAGTAAATAAGTGCTCACATATGCATCAAAGTGTAAACAAACAGAAACAATTACAAGTCTTAGAAACATTTTTATGCATTATGGTAAACTCAAACTCAGTGACATGTTTGAAGTTACATGTTATAGAATTTCTCAGCTCAAATTTTAAGAGGCTTAGTAAGCTCTCAAACACACACAATTCACATATACAGTCTCTACCTTCTGGTCTAAGTCAACATTCGTGAATAGGCGTGGCCTTTGCAGGAATGAGCTCCGGAAAGCCATGCTCTGTGAAGCTAAAGGAAGCATACCTGAGTGCCCTACGCATGAATAACAAAAATCTTTCCTTCCCAACATAATTGACCTTTACACTTTATGAGTAATGGTTATATGAAAAACACACCCAGCTGAAGCTTAGAGAAATAGATCATGACTCACTCATCCATTCCACAAATACTAATGCAAGCTGTTGGCATGTTTGTATCTTAATATCAGGACCATGTGCTTCTTTGTTTTCCGGGCTCTGTCTGATCTCCAGGAACAGAGACAGCATGGCACAAGTTACCATAGTTAATGGTGTTCAACTTGTTTATCTTAAAGATGTCTACAGGTAGAAAGAAAAAATGGAAACAAGTATAAATGCTCCTGTTGAGGCTGCAAACAGTAGAAATCAGTCATTTAAAATGATTGACATATAGGCTTAAAGTTGGTCTTCATAACCCAGTTATCATGCAAAGCCACACAAATCCATGTCCCCATGTCCCCTGCTTCCTACCTGAGCACACTTCCATTAGATGACTTGGTACTGCGGCATGTGCTGCTACCCAATAAATACAAACGCCTTATTGCTCAAGCCATGTCAAGCTGATATTTGCTGTTATTTGCAATCAAACTCATTCTGCTGATGTGCTTCTTTTTTTTTTTTTTTTTTTTTTTTTAACAGTTAAACCTTCCTTATTTAGGACCACCTGAATGTGATAGTCCTAGGAAGATCACAGAAAAAGAATGGAATCATACTCATGAAAGCCATCGGAACACTCAGTATTAATGCAAGGCAGGGCAATTATTACTACTTGAGCGTCCCCAGAAGGGGAGAGGGAGCCTCCAGGGACCACTCAGGAAATAATTAAGAAATGCTGGAGGAGTAGTTTTTTATTTTTTTTAAAGACAGAGTCTCACTCTGTTGCCCAGGATGGAATGCAGTGGTGTGATCTGAGCTCACTGCAACCTCTGCCTCCCAGGTTCAAGAGATTCTATTCCCTCAGCCTCCCCAGTAACTGTGATTACAGGCGCGTGTCACCACGCCTGGCTAATTTTTGTATTTTTAGTAGAGATGGGGTTTTACCATGTTGGCCAGGCTGGTCTCAAACTCATCTCAGGTGATCTGCCCACCTTGGCCTCCCAAAGTTCTGGAAATACAGGCGTGAGCTACCATGTTGGAACTGGAGGAGTATCTTCTTAAGAAACCACGTAGCAGGCCAGGTTCGGCGAGAATCATTTGAACCCAGGAGGCAGAGGTTGCAGTGAGCTGAGATTGGGCCACTTTAGCCTAGGCAACAGAGTTAGACTCTGTCTCAAAACCAAAAACATAACACTTGCAGAGAGTCCCAGGGCTCTCTCATAATTCATACTGAACCCTTCCTTTGCGTATATCCCCTTCAGCTAAAGAGTCCACATATTCTTTTTTTTAGACAGGAGTCAGGGTCTCACTTTGTCACCCAGGTTGGAGTGCAGGGGCACCACCTTGGCTCACTGCAGTTTCAACCTACTGGGTTCAAATGATCGTCCTGCCTCAGCCCTCTAAGTAGCTAGGACTACAGGTATATACCACCACGCCTAGCTATTCTTTTTTTGTTGCCCAGGCTGATTTCAAACTCCTGAAGTCAAACAATCCACCCTCCTCAACCTCCTAAAGTGCTGGGATTACAGGTATGAGCCACCACGCCCGGCGAGAGTCTACACATTCTGAAGTTATATTCCCATCAATTCAGATTCTGACCTCTCTCCAGGAAATCAAAGAATTCTCTACAAATATTATCTCCCCGCAGCCTCTGCCCTGTAAGTGAGCTGACATCATGTTTGGTTTGCAGTTAGTAAGGAGCAGTTCCACTTCGGGCTGGCAGCTGTGGAGTTCAGAGGTTAACAACCAGGCAGTAGCTTTCTGTTCCTGAACTGGGCAGTGCTGCTACTGACAGACCTTCCTTCCCGCCCACGACCCCTGCTCTCTCTCTTGTCTCTTGTCTGGGATCACACTTCTGGGGCCACCCAAGACAGAGGTTAATTGACGTCTCCACTTGGCTGGGCTATGGTGTTCACATGTGTGGTCAAATACCAATCTGGTTGCTGCTGGGAAGGTACTTTTGAGGTGTGGTTAACATTTAAATCATCTGACTTTGAGTAAAGCCAATGATCCTCCATGATGTGGGAGAGCCTCATCCAATCCAAAGGTTTTAAGAGAAAAAGACTGAGGGCTGTTGCAGTGGCTCACACCTGTAATCCTAGCACTCTGGAAGGCCGAGGCGGGTGGATCACCTGATGTTAGAAGTTTGAGACCAGCCTGGCCAACATGGTGAAACCCCCACCTCCACTAAAAATACAAAAGTTAGCCAGGTACGGTGCCGGTTGCCTATAATCCAGCTACATGGGAGGCTGAGGCAGGAGGATCACTTGAACCCAGGAGGTAGAGGTTGCAGTGAGCCGAGATTGCGCCATTGCATTCCAGTCTGGGTGAAAGAGTGAAACTCCGTCTCAAAAAAAAAAAAAAAAAAAAACAAAACAGAAAAAAGCTGAGATCCTCCTGAAGACCTGAGGAGCCAGTTCTGCCTGCAGACCCTGCCTTTCGACTTGAGCTACAGCATCCACTCTCTGAGGCCCCAGCCTGCCAGCCTGCCCTGTAGATTTCAGACTTGCCATCCCCCACAATTGAGGGAGCCAATCCCTTAAAATAAAGCTCTCTCTCTCTTTCTTCCTCTCTCTTCCCACTACCTCTGTCTATAGATATATAGATATAGATGTGCATAGATCCTGTTGGTTCTGTTTCTATGAAGAATTCTAATGCACCATTCAAGGACATTGAATGGTATATTAAAATTAAATTTAACCCCAGTCTAACTGTGAGGAAAACCCCAAATAAACCAAAACTGAGAGACATCCTATAAATCTCCTAACCAACACTCCTCAGAATTGTCAAGGTCATCAAAAACAACAAAAGGCCAGCTATGGCAGCTCGTGCCTATAATTCCAACACTTTGGGAGGCCAAGGTGAGTGGATCACTTGAGATCAGGAGTTTGAGACGAGCCTGGCCAACATGGTGAAACCCCGTCTCTACTAAAATTACAAAAATTAGCCGGGTCTGGTGACATGTGCCTGTAGTCCCAGCTACTCGGGCAGAAGTATCACTTGAACCCGGGGGATGGAGGTTGCAGTGAGCTGAGATCATGCCACTGCACTCTAGCCTGGGTGACAGAGTGACACTTTGTCTCAAAAAAAAAAAAAAAAGAAAAGAAAAGAAAAGAAAAGTCAGAGCAATTGTCACAGCCCAGAGGAGCCTGTGGAGCTAGGACAATTGAATGTCATGTGGGATCCTAGATGGGATCCTGGAACAAAAAGGCAGGAGGAAAACTAAGGAAGTGTCAGTATAGTCTTTCATGAGTAACAATGTTTCAGTATTGGTTCATTAGTTGTGATAAATCAAAGTAATGAAAATGTTAATGACAGAGACAAAATAGATGTGAGTTTTTGAGAACTCTGTATTTTCTTTGCAATTTTTCCGTAAATCTAAAACTGTTCCAAAATAAAGTTTATTTTAAAGTATATTTCTTTACTTGTCATACATGTAATTTGAGAAATGTGCGTTAAATGCTTGCTGTTTGATACCTGCTACCATCGTGGTGGGAAAAATGAGCAAAGAGCCTACAAGTCAGCAAGAGACAAGGACCAAGGGAGGACACAGGTGAAGCTGGGTTTGCTGCAGAGGAAGACATGGGGCGAAGGACAGGTGTCCTTTCAGATGAGGAGGTACAGAAAAGATCCTCCAAGGAATGTAAAGATGAGAGAAAGCCACCAGCCAAAGATGAGGAGGGGGACAGAGAAGCTTAGGGACACTGGTCTGGGCAGAGGTAACAGCAGGTGTGTGGCCTTCTTGGTACAAAACTTTGCTCTTGGGGAGAAATGGAAAGGAGGTCCATGGCTAGTAGGGAAGGGGAGGACGGAATGACATGAGGAAAGAAGCAGGCAGGGGTGGGTATGCAGATCCCTTTCCAAGCTTGGGATGTTTCTCCCCTGCAACAGAAAGCTATCTGTATCAGTCTGTTCTCACACTGCTGATAAAGACATACCTGAGAGTGCGTAATTTATGAAGAAAACACGTTTAATGGACTCACAGTTCCACATGACTGGGGAGGCCTCACAGTCATGGCAGAAGGCAAAAGAGAAGCAAAGGCACCTCTTACATGGTGGCAGGCAAGAGTGCGTGTGCAGGGGAACCCCCATGTATAAAACCATCAGATCTCATGAGACTCATTGACTACCATGAGAACAGCATGGGAAAGACCCGCCCCCATGATTCGATTACCTCCCATCAGGTTCCTCCCACAACACATGGGGATTATGGGAACTACAATTCAAGATGAGATTTGGATGGAGACACAGCCAAACCATATCACCATCCTAAGATGGCATCATCTGATTTATAAAACATACGTTCGTTCTTGACACTTCAGAAAATACAGAAAAGAATAAAGAAAAACAACCATCATCCATGTTCCCTCCATTCTGCAGTAATATTTGTTAGCCTGCTGGTATATTTCCTGCCATCTCTTATGCAGTTGTTTCTTGCTCTCTTTAAAAAATGTATTATTGGCCAGGCTCCCAAAGTGCTGGGATTACCTCTCAAAGTGCTGGAATTACAAAGTGCTATAATCCCAGCACTTTGGGAGGTTGAGGCAGGCAGATCGCCTGAGGTCAGGAGTTTGAGAGCAGCCTGGCCAACATGGAGAAACCCCGTCTCTACTAAAAATACAAAAATTAGCTGGATGGTGGGTGCCTGTAACCCCAGTGACTCTGGAGGCTGAGGCAGGAGAATCGCTTGAACCTGGGACACAGAGATTTCAGTGAGCTGAGATTGTGCCACTGAACTCCAACCTAGACAAAAGAGAGAGACTCCATCTCAAAAAAAAAAAAAAGTATTGTTATATAACGAGTATTTTCCCATAACCTAAAATAGTTCACAAAAATCCTCTGTCTGCGTAATATTCCAATATATAGCTATGCCATAATTTATTCATTCCCCTTTTTTTATCGTTTTCTTTTGTTTTTGCCATTATAGATGACATAATGATGGGCCTTCTTACACGTAAAACTTTTCTATCTATATTAATGCCATTATGGTCACTGTTAGCTCTGCTTGATGCAATTCCAGAAACACATTTTTCTATGCATAATTAGATGTGCCACTAAGTAGCCCTTAATAAGTTGACTGGCTTCACACTTAGGACTCAAATCTCATTTCCTGTGGCCAAATGCACACGGCCAGAGCAAAGTCAATGCAGGCAATTTTTATATGGCCAGGAGCTTAATTACTTTGTGGGTGCTGTAAACGTCACAAACATATTTTCTAATGCTGGCAAAAGACACTAACATTTTCCACAGAAGAGGAATGCCTGAAGTTTACTTCATAATTGTCTTCACTTCTATTTCCCTAGCTCTTAACAATGCCATTTTTTCTCTTTCTCAGGATATTATTTCACTTACGAAGAAACAATTTTGTCATTTTGGTACATCTGGTATAAATAGATGAACTCAAATGCTCTACCGACAGGATTCATCTTTCTGCCCATGCTGTGTGGCAAGTGGTGGTGGACGGGAGGGCAGGCTGGGGCAGAAGCGATGGTGCTGCCAGCCCACTGTCAGCCTGTTGGAGTCGTCAGCCATGCTACTATCATTCTCCATCTGATGTTAATATTGTGAATGATGATATGCTTGATGCAGAAACTAGAGAAATTCCCCATGGAGCTTATCTGTTGGCTAAAAACAAAAGCAGGCCAGACTGGTAAGAAAAGAAAAATCATAGCAAAACCGTCAGCTCCAGAGGTGAGGCCAGCCTCCCACTTGACACTCCACTCAGCTCACAGTACAGAGTGGCTGGCCAGGGGCAGAGGGCTCCGGGGGCATACCTGGGCACCACCCCAGAGCGGCTGTCTCAGCCTCTGCTACCACAGTACACTGAGGGATGATAGCAACATGTGAGACACAGGGACACACCCTCATGCATCTGGTCAGATTCTTATAACATCCTTTCCAAATTTGCATGCAGGTAAATCACACCATGCAGATGTTATCAAGATATGAAGTACCTTATATATATGCAAGTATTAACCTTTTTAAAAATCTCTGTGCACGTGTGTGTGTGTGTGTGTGTGTGTGTGTGTGTGTGTGTGTGTTTTAATTATAAGGGGGAGAGATTTGGCTTTTCCAACTTTTTAAAGTGAACTTTTAAATGAAGTATTTTTCTTTCAACTTGGAGCACTCTCCTGTTTTTCTAAATCCCCTTTTAAAATTCATAAAGGAACTAAGTATATATTCCTTCAAAGACTAAGTGGATATCAACCTGATGATGCAATCAAATGTCAACTTTGCACGTTTTTATCTCATTCAAATGAGTGGTGACAGTGTCCATTTTATTGGCATCATCACTTTGGCTTCTTAGAACAGCACAGACAGACGCCTTCCCTTCTGGAAATGCCTCCGCCTTGGCGTCTTCATCATCACGCTCTCCTGGTCTCTCTCTCTCCTCCCTGCTGTTTCTTCGTGGTTTCTGTGCTGGGTGCCGCCTTCTGGCTCTCCCCTGACTGTTCCCTTGATGTGGTACTCCATCCTGGACTCATCCCTCTTCTCTGACTACACCCTGATCCTTGTCTGTAAAAAGCATCCGGCCAGTTGCAGTAGCTCACGCCTGTAATCCCAGCACTTTGGGAGGGCAAGGCAGGTGGATCACAAGGTCAGGAGTTCAAGACCAATCTGGCCAATATGGTGAAACACCCGTTTCTACTAAAAACACACACAAAATTAGCCAGGTGTGGTGGTGTCTCCCTGTAATCCCAGCTCCTTGGGAGGCTGAGGTAGGAGAATTGCTTGAACCCGGGAGGCGGAGGTTGCAGTGAGCCAAGATCCTGCCATTGCACTCCAGCCTGGGCAACAGACAGAGACTCCGTCTCAAAAAAAAAAAAAAAAAAAAGAATAAATAAATAAAGCATCCATTGGCAAATGACTTCCACGTTGTTTTTTGTTTGTTTATTTGTTTGTTTTTGAAACAGAGTCTCACTTTGTCGCCCAAGCTGGAGTGCAGTGGCGTGATCTCAGCTCACTGCAACCTCTGCTCCCCAGGTTCAAGTGATTCTCCTGCCTCAGCCTCCCGAGTAGCTGGGATTACAGGTGCCTACCACTGCGCCCAGCTAAGTTTTGTATTTTTAGTAGAGACAGGGTTTCACCATCTTGGCCAGGCTGGTCTCGAACTCCTGACCTCATAATCCACCAGCCTTGGCCTCCCAAAGTGTTGGAATTACAGGCGTGAGCCATTGTGCCTGGCCTTCAGGTCATTTATCTCCACGTCCTGACCCTGTATCTACTGCATAATTGGTATCTTGCATGGATGCCTGATTGCCCTCTCTAGCTCAACATGACCAAAACAATTCCTACCCCACAAACCTGCTCCTTCTCCAGGTTTTGTTGCTTCCCTTTTCTCACTCCCTGTATCTGGTTCTTCAACAAGTCTTCTTATCTTTGCCTCCAAAACATGCCCCAAACTCATCTATTTCTATCTCCACCACTACCACCCTGGTGTGAGGCACAATCCCTCACACGTTGCCTACTGAAGTGGCTTTCTATCCACCCTCCTGGATTCTGTTACTATCTCCCAGAGCCCACTAAAGTGTGGTCTCCACATTTTCATGATTTTTTTTACAATATTGAAATGAGATCATGTCAGTCCTCTGCGTAAACCTTACTGATGGACCTACAGAACTCAAACACAATCTGAAGTCCCACCCTGGCTTACCAAGGTAAGCCTGACTTCAGCTTCCATCTCTGAGCAGATTCTGTTCTCCTCTCCAGCCATGCACTGTGTTGTCTCTGACCCTCCACACTTCCCACGGTTCTTCTTTGATGGCAGGGTCTTTCCCTGCCTGTTACCTTTGCGTCAGCTCTTTGCTCTGCCTGGAAGGCTCTTCCCTGCATTTCTACCTGGCTGGCACTTGTCCTTTGGAATTCTGCCAGTTGCCATCTGTTAGAGTGTCACCGTCACCACCCAGCTAGGGTAGCACTCTATTATATCACCTCATTGCAGTTCTCTTTATAGCTCCTGTCACCAAGGGATGCTTTTATTGTTAGGTTGGTTGCTTGTTTATTGGCTGTCTTATGACAAATGATGCTGGTTCAAATGGAGCAAGGGTATTTCTCTCAGGAATCCAGTGTCATTCCTCAAAAGTAAAGGCTAAATAAAGAAATGATGTGGTGTCCATGAATGCTGTTTCACTGCTTATAGAAATGCTCAGAACTTGTATTGCATGCATCAGCTCTTGCCTTCTTCCTCATCAAAAGATGTATCCGAGGGTGAGATTACAGAGGAAGCGTGGTATCTTTCACTTCTTGTGGGCATTAGCACAGATAAGATGGGTGAGGGTGCAGTCGGTTTCAGCATGGCATGCTAGCTGTAGCTCCAAATGCCAAGCAGAGCTCTTATCAGAAGGGTAAGCATAAATCTACACTAGCTTAGAAAACATCTTAATTATAACACTCCTGATTTATAATGTCAGAGCTTGTGTTACTGGGTGTTTCACATGCACCACCATTTGGCCTGTTCCTCTACGTTCCTTTCTCTGCAGTTACCATATATGCTGGATATTCTTTGCCATTACACTCTACAGTAAAATGGAAAATCTATACATTCCTTTAAATTCTATCAGAGGGAACAAAACCTTTCAAAGCCATTCTGAAGCCCATACATTTCTATTTATGCTGTAAGATAATAAATTGAACTTTTATTTATGGAATATAAGAAACTAAGGGACAACTTCACCCTGTTATTATGATTGGAATTATAGCTTGCTTCCTCTTTTTTTTTTTTTTTTTGGAGATGGAATCTCACTCTGTTTGTCACCCAGGCTGGAATGCAGTGGCACAATCTCGGCTCACTGCAACCTCTGACTCCTGGGTTCAAGCAATTCTCATGCCTCAGCCTCCCCAGTAGCTGGGACCAGAGGCACGAGCCACCACACCCAGCCAATTTCTGTATTTTTAGTAGAGACGGGGTTTTACCATGTTGGCCAGGCTAGTCTCAAACTCCTGACCTGAGGTGATCTGCCTGCCCTGGCCTTCCATAGTGCTGGGATTACAGGTGTGAGCCACTGTGTCCAGCCTATAGCCTGCTTTTAAAAATTGTTTTTATTTGTCTTGTTTGCTCATTTCAAGTTTTGTTCTGTCTTTTTAATAATACAGATAATCTATGACAAAAACTTTATCTAGTATATTTTGTAATGTCTAGTACATTTTGTAATCAAAGTACAGTGATTACACGTTTATTCGATGTCAATGCACACTATCAGTCTCTTAACAACATCTCTACCAATCTCTCATTCTTACCTTTGTGTCATCTTTAATAGCTAATTCAGGAAGTTATCTGTAGGTTGATTATTTGAGTCCTTGCACACCTGAGACTATTCACAACAAAGGACAGCTTGGTAGCACGAACAATTTTTCAATTCATTGCAAAATTAAATTATATTTTGACTTCAAATGTATCGTTCTTGTAAAGCTAGAGCTTTGTGATTCTTCCATTGTGTTTCTTTTTTCTTTTATTCTGATGTCAAATTACATCCTTCCAGGGACAAGTGGGCAGGGATAAAACACACTGGCCATTTATGTCCATGTTAGCATGCTTGGCGTGCCGTGGAAATCATTTATCGAATTAGCTGCACAGTACCATTGGGATACTCGGGCAATCTTCCATTTGACTGGGCTCCAGTGGACAGCACTAATTAATCCATAGATGATGCTGACCACTTTCCATCTGCCTTCTTTGCTGGCACTATATCTCTGAGCCAGAAGACCCTGCCAAAGGGTTAGGTTACATCCTTCTCTGTCTACTTTGACACATGGACTTTTGGACCTGCAGATTTGGGTGCGTCTTTGGCAGCCTGAGGATAAGCTGGGGTAGCCCCCTATGAGTCAGTGTTACCCACTGTGGCCCCGTTGCATGTTTCTCTCTCCGCACTGTGCATATCTATGCATGATGCCAGAGAGAGTTGTAGGAGTCATCCTCTAACTTGGCACTGGATCTAAGCACATGACAGGAAGCCAGCAATTTAGACGGAGTTCATACCCAGTGACTGCACTGGCCAGTGTCTAGGAGTTTGAGGTACACCTCCCTTCCGGGGCAAGATCCTCTCCCATCAGATGGCCATGAACTGGTTCCCTTCCTACAATTTCCTGGAATGTGCCCCACGTTAGAGAACAGAAGCTTTTAGAGTTATTATCATTTTTATATGGTACTGTGTTCTCTCTGCCTTTCCTTCTTAATGTGAAGATATGAGGCATTGAATCTCTCTACCCCCCTAAAAATGTGATGACAATGGGAAAATCTCCCACCAGATTTGTTTAGGGGTTATCACAATTAAAATTAATTTGAGAAGACTACAGTTTTCACCTCTCACTGACACAGCCCATTCATTCTGTCTTGAGAAAGAACTGCATACTTTCTCAGCTTAACAGAGATTTTCTTCTTGTCTTTATTTGTGTCCATCTCTCCATTTAGAATCAAAATCAGTTCAGGATTTATCAAACCAGAGGGTCCACTGCAGAATGGCTAATGTTCCACACCTCTGCCTCCAGGACTCCCAAATAGAAGCACCTGGGAACTTCCTACAGACACAGCTCCTGGGCCCTCCCTGAGAGACACGAATTCAGTAGGTTGTTTTCAGGTCCACAAGTCTGTCCTATTTGAAAGCTTCCAATCATCAGTCCCATTGGAGGAACCTCAGATAATCTCTGCATCCGAGATCTGCAAGGGCCATAGAGAGCAGTTCATTAAAGGCTCTGAGGGAAAACAGAAGGCTGAGATCACACAGCTCGCCAATGGCTTTGCTAAGCCACATGCAAAGTAGTTCAGTTATGTCTCGATCACTCATTTAAGAAAGGGATGCCTCTGTTACGGCTTATACAAGTTTGCATCAACATGGCTTGTGTTTTCTAATAACTGTGCTCTGAGAGAAAAACCCACCATGAAAATGAAGCTCAAGGAGTGATGACTTCTTGGGGACTCCAAGGAGCCCAGGTTTCCCTAAAAAGTAGGTGGGACATTTAAATCAGTTACTTTTCTGCTCCAATATATTACAACATAATTATTTGCATTTTGGTCCCAGAACTTCAATTTAGAAGCCTAACTTAGGGGTGGGCAGCGGGAGTGAAATCTGTTTGAAATACAATATGAAGCCTTAGAAAAAAAAGACTTACTAAACGAATGATCCTAGTGAGAGTTTCTACACACGTGAGACACTTGTATGATTTTAGAGTAGCTGGAAAGTCATTTAAATAACAGGGGAAAGAGTGACCTCTTCTTTGTTTTTATTCTGCTGTGTGATTGAAATCCTACCTGTTTATTGCAGTTAACGTGTAATCTTTTTTGAAACGCATTTCAGTGTTTTGAGATAATAGTTTTAACTATGATTTCAGATGAGTGGATTTCTTACATTGCTTACGTTAGATTCTTAATGCTTCTTGAAATCAGCATGTGCTACACACAAAACATAAATGTAAGAGCCGAGCCAGCTATGAGAAAGCTTATCAGTCTTCACTGGAAAGTAGAAGGCTAATAATACTTAGACACATCTGAGAATGTGTGAGTTAACCCTGATATTTATCCATCAGCCAGAGTGATGAAAGAGATACAGAGTCAGTTTTTAAGATCAAGTTTTCCTGGACGTGCTCACCAGGCTAAGTCTCTGACAATAGTGATTATATCCTTTCTAGGACAGGGGCTTCAGAGAAAGAATGTGAGCTATGAGAAGTGGGTGAGGAATGTGTTTACCTCTTAGCCCCAACCCATGGGTCAGCATAAGACATCCCTGGAATTGGAGCCTTGAAAGCAGAAGATAAACATGATGGATATCAGGGAACTTAAAAGAGAGCAAGGGCCAGGTTCCAGGAGACCAGGACTGTCAGGCTGAGCAGCTGGAGAGCCCTGCAGGGCTGTGGACTCTGTGGAGGGTGGAGGGGACTCACATACTGAGCATATTTCCTGTGCTTCTCACTCACTTGCTCAGATTTTCACAACAGTGGAAACCGATGCTTAGAAAGGGAAGTACCTGCCCAAGGATGCAGACTGGGTGGCTGAGCAGCAGCCGAGCCCCGGCAGGGCGGACTTCCTTCTCTACCACGAAATATGCCAGAGGAGTCTGAACTCTGCCATCTTGAAATCTAAAAGCGACTGAAATCTTGGAAGATCTGTTCATTCTGAGAGTTTCAGAATGGGAACAAATCAAAGGCTGAGGCAGGGAGAAGCTCTGGCTGCTGCCCTGTCAGCCACTTCTCCAGGCCTAGGGCGGAAGGATCTCTGAGGACAGCACTGAGTCCCACCCTCTCACACCACCATCCAGCATTCTTCATGCTGTGGCCCTAAAATTATCTGTAGGTCCACTGCATTCTAGAGAACCAGGCTCTGCTGGGGTCAACACAGTTTCTCCCGCCTCTGACACTTGAACCCATGGACCCACCCTGGACCCATGGACCCACCCAGGCCCTCATGAGGAATTTGACCCCATCCTTTAGCGCCCTGCTCAAAACGCTTTAGCAGACCCAGTGACTCTCGGTCCCCAGGCCATGCTGTTTCTGCCCCGTTCTACTCTCTACTGTCTAAGGTTAATCTATCCAATTAATTTCACATGTATTTATTTACTTAAAAATTATTATGTAATAGTCACTACATCACCCTGTAATGTGGATCAATTGGGGTTTTTCTTTTTTCTTTTTCTTTTTTTTTTTTTTTTGAGACAGAGTCTCGTTTGGTCACCAGGCGCCAGGCTGGAGTGCGGTGGCGCGATCTCGGCTCACTGCAACCTCTGCCTCCCGTGTTCAAGCAATTCTCCTGCCTCAGCCTCCCGAGTAGCTGGGACTACAGGCGTGTGCCACCATGCCCAGCTAATTTTTGTGTTTTTAGTAGAGACAGGGTTTCACCATGTTGGCCAGGATGGTCTCGATCTCTTGACCTCGTGATCCGACTGCCTCGGCCTCCCAAAGTGCTGGGATTACAGGCGTGGGCCACTGCGCCCAACCTCAATTAGGTTTTTAATGGGGATCAATTCGGTTTTTTTGGGCATCAAGAGAAAGCCATGGATTGAAATGTTTGCCGAGTTTTTTATCTGTTATGGTACTGTTTTTATTAAAGCACAGATAGTTGTTTGGAAGGCAAGTGGGAGCCCCTTCAAGTTAATGGCTGAGTCCTTAAGGCTCTACTGTGAATTTTATTTTATTTTATTTTATTTTATTTTATTTTAAGATGGAGTCTTGCTTTGTCTCCCAGGCTGGAGTGTAATGGGGCAATCTCAGCTCACTGCAACCTCTGCCTCATGGGTTCAAGTGATTCTCCCACCTCAGCCTCCTGAGTAGCTAGGGTTACAGGTACCCACCACTACGCCCCACTAATTTTTGGATTTTTAGTAGAGACAGGGTTTCGCTATGTTGGCAGGCTGGTCGCGAACTCCTGACCTCAAGTGATCTGTTCACCTTGGCTTCCCAAAGTGCCGGGATTACAGGCGTGAGCCACGGCACCCAGTACTGTGGTCTTTAATAACCGCCTTGCCCTTTGGCACAAGATACCCAGGCTCATCACCTGCCTGTATCAGCCACTTCTCCAAGCTGCTCTGTTTTCCTTTGTCACCAGATCTTTGAATTTTGTCAGTCTATGAAAAGTAAAATGGCATCTCCCTTCAGTTATAACTTGTATTTTTTGACTTTTAATAATACTGTGCATGGTTTCATATATTTATTTGCTAGGTATCTTTCCCATTCTGTGATAATTGCTCATGATTTTGTGTGATCTATATATATGAATGTGTATACAGGCATGTGCATATAGGCATGTACACAAATATATATTCAGATGTCCGTATGCACATCTATGTACATACGTATGTATATGTATGTGTGTACATATACAGTCATGCGTTGCTTAATGACAAAGACACATTCTGAGAAATGTGTCGCTAGGTGATTTTGTCACTGTGTGAACACTGTAGCATGTATTCACACAAACCCAGGTGGCCTAGCCTACCCCACACCTCGGCTATACCGGATGGCCTATTACTCCTAGGCTTCAAACCTGCACAGAATGTCACTGTACTAAGGTACCAAATACTTTAAGCAATAATAATGCAATGGTTAGTATTTTGAAAACCAAACACCGCATATTCTCACTCATAGACGGGTGTTGAACAATGAGAACACATGGACACAGGGAGGGGAGCATCTCACACTGGGGTCTGTCGGGGGGAAAAAGGGGAGGGACAGCGGGGGGTGGGGAGTTGGGGAGGGATAGCATGGGGAGAAATAACAGATACAGATGATGGGGAGGAAGGCAGCAAATCACA